>JASZXS010000168.1:0-32977 GCA_035521475.1 Tremellales sp. Uapishka_1 | reverse complement strand
GGGTGGGGTCGAGCGGGGGAGCTGGTAGCGTGCGAGTGAGAGGCGGAAGAGGTGTGTGAGGCAGACACCGCCGCGTGGGAGGAAGACGCCGACGCCGTGACGTGCGGGGCGGAGGCTGACGCAGAGGCATGTGAGGCTGACGCAGAGGCAGAGGCATGTGAAGCCGAGCCTGAGGCGGTGGCATGTGAAGCCGAGACCGAGGCAGAGGATCGAGCGGCCGACGAGGACGGTCGCGGCTGCCCATTCGGGTGCCCGTGGTCGCCGTGGTCCTCGTGATCCAGCTTGACCCTCATCAGTGCCCTACTCAATCTTGCCCGCGCTCGCCGAGACTCACCTCAGCAACAGGTCCGACTTTCAGCGCGTCCTCCTTCGGGACTTTGACCTCCCCTACCGCCTGGGCGAGCACATTACCCTTCTGGTCGTTGGGACCGATGGCCTCCGTCTGGCCGAGCAGCTCCCTGTCCGCGTCGGGCACCTCGACCTTGCCCACTGTCTTCCCATTGTCCGCCTTGATCACCGCGAGCGGGATGTCTGTCCCGGGCGTCTGGATGACGTGGACGCCCGTGTTGTCGTGCACGAGATCGACGACGCCGTCTTTCCCGCTCGCGTTGTGGCCCGCAGGGAGGATGTCGATGGTGGCACCCTCGAGCGGGTGCCCGGCGTCCGGGATGGGAGAGAGGTACTTGCCCGCTGAGCCGATGCGGATAGTGGCAAGGGGGTCCGCCTTGGCCAGCGAGGCCGGCTGGGTGGGACCTTGCAGGCCGCCCGAGATGGGTTTGGCGGCCTTCTCGGTCTGACCACCTCCCACCGTACTCTCCACACTGGGTGCAGGACCACCGACGCCCGGTCCTGCTCCCTGCCCATCCTGGGGGAATCCCCGCACCACGACATTCGCATTCGCATTCGCCACGAGCGCAGGTCTCGTCCCCGCGTTCCCCGTCGGGTCGTACTTGCTCTTGCTCTTCCCAGCGGGGATCTACCTTCTCGTCAGCACCCGTGGATCAATGTAGGAGGAACGGGCAACCACTCACCGACAGCACAGCGGGCGTGAGTTCCTCGACGGTCAGACTTCGAAGCCCGGTGACTTCGTCGGAACCGCCGCCACTGGTTCGCAAGTCTTTGGGCGCGGGGAGCGGCGCGCCAAACGCAGAGCCGGCGGTGGCGAGCAGAGCGAGGATAGCGTACGAGGTGGAAGGTTTCATTGTCGTGGTCTTGTCTCTGGTCTGGTAGAGGGTGGGGTTGTTCTCGAGAGGGTGAGTGAGTGGGGTTCAGTTGGGAGTCGTGAAAAGTCGTGAGTCGTTAGTCGTGAGTCGTTAGTCGTAAAGCGAGCGAGGAGCAGTTGCGGGATGAGACGACGGTCGAAGAGAGCGCTGATCTTATACCTCACACCCTTTGTCCCGCCAAGACTCCCACAGATCAGACCACCAAACAAGCCGCGGTTTCAGTTCCGGCCTGATTCATACATGATATGTCGTCCGCTTGTTGTTTGGACAACGATCGCGCGCCTCGTCGGATCGGCACAGATCGCTTCTTGCTTTCCTAGGTCGGCGGTGGGTGAGCGCAATGCCACGCCTAGGGGTGAATGTACATTTTAGGGTGTCTACATTCCGTATGGGATACAACTCATCTACAAGATCTCCTTCTTTTCATCATCTATCCCCCCATCTATGTCCAGTGCGGAGAACTGCCGTCCCATTTCTTGCGGTAGAACGTGACGGGCATTTCGCCCTCTTCCATGTCGGCCATGTCGACGCTGCCGACGAAATCATAGCCGTGATGGCAGTGCGTGATGGATTTCATGATGACGAGGTGGATGCACCGCGCCGAGATTAATGCCGAGGTCCCGTGGGCCGTCCCTGTGGAAGTCCAATGGTCAGCGAATGCGAATGCAAAACGCCGCAAAGTTGCTCTTGAGGGGGGACACCTACAAGGATTGCCCTTCAGGCGGAGCTCTCGGCAGTGTCGTTCTCGAACCCTGGCATCGCGCAGGCCCCCAAGCCACCAGTTGCGGATCCCTTCCTCGAGCGCCTCACCGACGTCCTCCTCGGCATCGATGATCCATATTCTGTCGGACGAGTGGAACGCCACGCAAAAAAAGATGGGATCCTGGCAAGAACGACACGCGAGATCAGCAAAAGGCTGACAGACCAGGGGGTAGAGGAGGGTAGACGCACGGGATCTGGCTCGCCGCGCAGGAAGATTAAGGTGTCTTTGCCCGAGTCTACAAGGATGAGGCAAGGTTAGAGATGTGCGGAGGATAACAGACAGAGATGCATACCCTTGGCGGAGGTGCGGAAAGACGAGTTGAGATTGTATCCCTCCCGCGCAAAGACAGTCATGAGGTTGATCAAGATGCGCTTTGAGCTGGACAGCGGTTGACGTTAGCGGATTGTAGTCGAATTGTGCCCGTTGAACCGGTACCAATCGGGACTCACGACACCTTGTCTTCGCTCCTCGGCATCCAGCACGTATCCCTAAGGGTGAGTTCCCACACGCCGCCTTCGCATCCTCTATCTGAGTGCTTCTTCATGAGCTCCTTCTCGTATTCAACTTGGCTGGTCTTGCTGATCCCTCTCTTCCACGCGCGGTGTACCGCGTCCGTCACGGCGGGTCGTAGACGAAGGGGAAGAGCGATAAACGATAAGGTCGAGGTGGACGAGAGCGTCAGCACAAAGAAGGGGAAGTTTTTCCCCGAGGTGTCGTCGTGCGGCAGAGGACAGTTGTTCCCAAGGGACGAGACCGAGGTCCCGGGCGTCGAGAGCGAGGCGCGGGGTGAGGACGGGGTCGTGGCCGAGGTGTCGGGGTTGGACGATTGGTTCGAGGTGATCGTGTCGGAGCGCTCGAAGGGGGCGAGGTTGGAGAGCCGTTGGGAGAGGTACGCCGAGCCCGAAGTAGACGAGTTGGTGAATTCGGACGACGAGGTCATGTTGGTGTTGGTGTGCAGGAGGATGCTCTGCGGCGGGGAGGTGGTGGTGGACGAATTTGACAGCGCCCGTTTGTGGTGCGACGGTGGCGACTGAGGACGGAAGGCGATGGGCGAGGAGGAAGGGTCCGCCTGGTCCTTGTCTTTGTGGTGGCCTGGGAGGGAGAAGTGGAATGGCATGGTGAGGGTTAGGAGGTGGATGGATGCAAGAAGAGAGGATGGGAGAGTTGGTGTTACATGTAGTCGCCGCTGAATCGCTTACTAAGGCACTGTATTTGTATCCGCACCTTGGCGTTCGTCTAGCGGGTCGTTTCAGTGATTCCGGACCCGTCGACTTCGAATCCATACAAGCGACCGCTCTCGGATCACAAATGACGAGGACCCAACCAGGCCGGAACCGGTACAGGTCATTCAAGATGGCACATGATACCGACCCGATATTGCATGTAAAGAAGGTAGAATCACGTTGCTGTCCGTTTCTCCTCGCCAATCCACCCCTTTCGCCCTACCCACCCTCTGTAAGAGTTTTCTCGCCCGCTCTCTTTGCACACACCTCGGTTCGGTCTTCACCCGCTTCCTGCGCCTCGATCTCAGGACTGCTCTCTCAGCGCGGTGCATGCCTCTTGAGCCCCAACCCACAGAGCACCGTGCCACCGCGTGGAGAGGTCCGTGCCGAGTGATTTCCCCGTTCCTGGTGGGGGGCAATGTGGGGAAAATTACCCGGTGGCTCCCCGAACTCCACATTCCACATAACCAAAAGACGATCCCATTCAATTCCCTCCCTTTGTTCACTTCTTGTTCAATACAATCGCAAAGTACGGCCGCTCAACACCATCCACCACCATGTCTCTCCGTCAGTCCACTCTCTCCATCAGACGAGCCCTCCTCGCGCGCCCCTCTGTCGCCATCAGACACTACTCCAAACCAACCGTCATTGTCGCCAAAGACCCCAAGGCGAGGGCGGAGCAGCTCAAGCGGCTCCAGGAAGAGAACCCAAAAATCCTCGCAGAATACGAGGCACTCCGCGTCGAAGTCGAGAACCCTTCTCACGCGCATATTGACGAGTCCCTCACGTTCGAAGAGCCAAAGGTGGGTCCGTGCTTCCTTTGTCTCGGCACTTTTCGCCTCCCTCTTTATTCGGAAGACGGCTTGCTCACCTATCCCTTTCAGACCTGGGCAAAGAACGATGTTGGACACGATACCATCGGACCAGGTCACGGAAAGCACAACAAGCGAACCCTAAGCTCGTTCTCGATGGACGGCAAGGTCTGTGTGGTTACGGGCGCTGCGAGAGGTGGGTCCCGTTGAGCGGGCCGGGCTAACCGAACAAGGTCTGGGTAACATGATGGCGCGAACGTTTGTCGAGAGGTTCGTGATGTGTGCGCCGCTTGTTTCATTCATTGCTGACGGACTCGCCCAACCTCTTCCTTTCCCTTTCCACGCACTTCCCGTGACGCCGGCTCCCCAAATAACAGTGGCGCAGACGCGATCGTCATCATCGACTTGAACAAGGCTGATGCCGAGGCTGCCGCCAAAGACCTCGTTGATTGGTTTGGTAAACTCAGACTCTTTTGGACTACGTCGCCTTTCTGACTTTTTCGCAAAAACAGAGACGCACGGCCAGGCTGCGCCCGGTGAGATCAAGGCCCAGGGGTACGGCTGCGACGTCTCGTCCGAGGAGAGCGTCAAGGAGACCTTCGACAAGATCGAATCCACCTACGGGCGAATCGATGTAGGTTCCGGGATATTTTCGCTTCATTTTCGCTGGATACTGACGACACCCGCAAGGCACTGGTCACTGCCGCCGGTATCGTCGAGAACTTTGTCGCCCACGACTACCCCACTGCCAAGATCCGAAAGCTGCTCGACATCAACATCATGGGTGGGTCGTGGTATCTGAACGGGATGAGCAATCAGGGAGCTCATGTCTTGCATCTAGGTACCTGGTTCTGTGCGCTGGAAGCTGCCAAGCGAATGGAGAATGGCGGAACCATTACCATGATTGGAAGTATGAGCGGAAGCGTGAGTCTGCTGATACCAAGCTATGGCGTCGGCTCACGGCCTCTGGTATATAGATCGTCAATGTCCCGCAACCTCAGACCCCTTACAACTTCTCCAGTGAGTCCTAATCTGCCGAGACCGGACATTGGCTGATGACCATTTGCAGAGGCTGCTGTCAGACACATGGCGCGATCATTGGCGGTTGAATGGGCCAAGAAGAACATCCGAGTCAACTGCATCTCGTATGTCATTGGTCTTTACCTGTCATTCCGCTGACCCACTACAGACCTGGTTATACCTTGACCAACTTGACCAAGGTCATCTTGGACGCGAACCCGGTTCTGCGAGATACCTGGGTCAACATGGTCCCGATGGTGAGCAAGTCGTTATGTATCTTGACCGCATACTGATGGTTCGCCACGCAGGGACGATTGGCCGACCCGTCCGATCTCAAAGGCGCGGTCATCTATCTCAGCTCCGACTCTTCCAAATACACCACTGGTTCCGAGATTGTGTAAGTAGAGCGTCCATCCATCGACGAATTTGGACTGATTGCATGGAAAACGTAGTATCGACGGTGGATACACCTGTCTCTAGAGGCGCTTCTCGGTCTTTGCTTGCTCTACGAGACACGGAAAAAGAATGTACATAGAATACAAAGAGGATCGAACGAGTGCTATGCCATCATATCTTGCGAAGGAGGCCGCTCGAGTGAAGAGTAAACAAGGATAACGCCGCGTAACGCCGTGTCTGCCACTTTGAGTTTCACCCTGATGGCACGAGCCCAGCGGCCGTTTGCTTGGTTCTCGTTTTCGACCGTCATCTCGACTTGTTCTCCAGTTCAGACCATTGATAATAGCGATTCGTACATCCTCAGCCGCTCCCCCACTCGACCCTATCTGATCAGGAATTCATACCGCAAAACAGCTGACGAAACCACCGCACCGCCTCCAATCCCCACTGGCCGACTGCGGAATTGGGGCTCGCCTCCTTACTCCTCCTTTATCTCTGACCCACCCGTTCACCACCGCCATCCACTACCATGCGATCCAGCGTCCTCCTCTCTGTCCTCTCTTCGGTATTCCTCGCCTCGTCGGCCATGGCGTTAGAGTACACCACGACATTAGGTGTGGGCCAAGTAAGTCTTGCGGGTGGTGGAGGCGGACCGGAGTAGCTAACCTATCTTGCGTTTCCTTCTCCTTCCAGTACCTTGTGAGTGTCCATCTCATCGTATGGTGTGTAGGGGCTGTCGCTGATATTCACTTTAGGACGGAAACACGGTCGTCGTTTCGGTCGGGACGAATGCGCTAGGCGTTGCGGTCACCTCGACTTTGTGAGTATGCGTCCGTTAGGATGGCATGCACGAGGGAGATGGACTGATGGGTTTCCTCCACTCTAGGTCGACCATCGAGGACGATGATGTTACGGCTGCCGTTACCAATACCGTCACCAACCCCCTCACCGCCGCTACTACCACCACAAGGGCGCTAAAAACGACGACGACCAAGAAAGCTACGACCGCTACGGCCACTACCCGGCCAACCGCTACTACTGGGTAAGTCATGTGCCCACGTCTGGCAAAAGACGGCACGGGACTGACGCATCGATTCGTGCAGCGATAGAGTTATTGGCGGTATCACTACCGATTCGATCGCGCCTATGCAGACCACGACTTGTAAGTAGATTGTTGATGCTGTATACGACCAAGACTGACGGACCGCACAGACTGGTACGAGGGAACAGACGGCGTCTGGGTCCAGGGAACGTGGTCCGCCTCGGTCGTCATCCCCACGGTTGCAACCGCGGTCGTGCCCGCCGGCTCGATCGTCGAGTACAACTCGTACCAGGCGTCGGCCAACTCTGTTGTGCTCGCCAGTGCGATTGCGAGCAATTCAGCGAGTGCGGGACGACGAGGCATGCAGGAGATGTCGTACAGCGGTGTGGGTGGATGGGCCGCGATGGTCATGGGGATGGTGGCGGGTGGGGCGATGCTGGCGTTCTAGGCGGGCAGAGTGCCGTAGAGGAAGGCGTGTATCGAGTTTTACGTTTTTCCCTGTTTGCAATGGACATTTTATTCACATGGCGAGTGCTGCGGGCTGAGAATGAAAGGAGGGTGACGCCTCCCTCTACATTCCTGGCCGTGCTCATCACTCAACGTGTCGGTGACGTCGCGAGGGATCCGCTCGGGGGAAACGGTGTCCGCCCGAAGGAGTGCTCAGACTGCCTTTGCTCTCCCTCCTCATGCTAGCAAAAGTCGTGGCCGAGACACGGTGCACAGATGCATGTGACTGGACTCTGGTCATGAGTCCACTTGTTGATCCACTGCATCGTATATAAAGACCACTCAGTCGTCACCCTCGCCCGCCTGTCGAATATCGGAACACGACCGGACTTTGCCGAAGCTTCGCTGACTTTGGCTTCTGACGCATTCACCCAAAGCCGTCCTTTGTCCCTACCCGTCCCTCGTTTCCTTAACATCAACTCACCCCCCACTACCTCACTCCCGTCTATCACTCGGCACCATGGCCACGATCTCTGCGCAGCCGTTCCGCCTCGCGCTGCTCCAGCTCGCCAACTTGACCGGCTCGAAACCGCACAACATCCAGATTGCCCGCAAGGCCGTCCAGATAGCCGCGTCCTCGGTCCCGAAACCCGACCTGATCGTGCTTCCCGAGATTTGGAACTCGCCGTACGCCGTCACCAAGTTTGAAGAGTACTCGGAGAGGATACCCGACGTCGGCGTCGGCGTCGGCGGCGAGGGCCACGAAGGCGAGACGGTCAAGGCCATGCGCGAGATGGCGCGGGAGACCGGGTGCTGGTTGATCGGTGGTAGGTCACGTCAGCGCAGGAGGGAGCGTAAGGGTGAACTTGGCTGACCCTCTGGGGGGACCCAGGCTCGATACCGGAAAAGGAAGACGTCACGAATCACGTCTATAATACGTCGACCGTCTACGACCCGCAAGGTGGGCAGCGGAGGCAGTGACGAGATGGGTGAAAGAGCCGACGCTGACGCTATCCACAGGGAGACTGGTGGCGAAACATCGAAAAGTCCACCTCTTTGACATCGACATCCCTGGCAGACAGACCTTCAAGGTGCGTCTTTTTTCTCCCCTTCTCGCCTCCTCTTGCCTCTTTCCCCCACTTCGCTGTTCGAGTCATTCCGTCTCTCCTCTCCCTTAATAAGGATTTCTCCTCGTCTCTTGTCTTCTCCCCTTCAGCCCCTCCCCTATTGCGCTCTTCTTTTATCGTCAATCCCGCCGGCTGACTCATCGTGCCGCAGGAATCCGACTCGTTGACCGGCGGCAAGACGCTCACGACTTTCACCACGCCTTTTGGGAAAATCGGGCTTGGCATCTGCTATGATATCGTAGGTAGACCTCTAGACGAGACCAACACCTCATGCCGCCTCTTTGCAGCGATTCCCAGAGATGGCAATGATTGCTGCTCGACAAGGTCAGCTGGCCTCCCAGTCTAGTACTCTGCAGCGTGACTGATGTTCGAATCAGGATGCGTGGCCATGATCTACCCTGCGGCATTCAATACCACTACCGGACCCATGCACTGGACTTTGCTCCAGCGAGCTAGGTCAGTGCCGATTTTAAATCCGAGAGCATACGGCTAAAGACAGCATGCAGAGCGGTCGATAATCAGATCTACGTCGCCATGTGCTCGCCTGCAAGGAATCCAGACTCTGCGTACCAAGCCGTACGTCTGCATGTTTAGATCACTCGCAACTGTCCCTCTCGTTGCTGACGAGAACGGTTCTCCGCAGTACGGTCACTCGTCTATTGTGAATCCACTGTAAGCTTCTTCCTACCATGGCTCATACCAGTGACCTGGCTAAGACCTCGATCTCAGGGGAGAAGTCTTGGTCGAGGCGGACGAACACGAAGCCGTCCTCTATGCCGATATCGGTAGGTCGCTCGGTTTGGAGGTTGCGTTTCGCCATATTGACAACGCTTCGCGACAGATACCCAACTCTTGGCGACGACGCGACGAAATCTCCCCGTGACCGTTCAGCGACGATTCGACGTCTATCCCGATGTCGCCTCCAAGTTCACTTAGGGTGTCGTAGTCAGGGGCGTGTGGCTGGAGCGAGAAAGGCAAACGGAAGAGGAGCGAGAGTATACAACAGATCAAATTGACATGCCTTGATACATATCTACACGACGACATGGTATTCGATGCCTATGCTGTCTCTAGTGGCAAACAGCAAATCGTTGACGAGCGTCTTCCTGTTATCACCCTTTCACGTCACCAAATTTCACCATAACTCCTCCTTTGACACCGCCATAATGCAGCTCCCTTCACCGTCTATATATCGCCCGTTGGGCTCGGCGATCGCGACATCTGGTACTCACTCATTCTGGCCACTCCTTCCTCCCGCCTTCTTGCCATTCCGATGAACTCGGCTCATGTATAGCGTCTTCTGATCACGGGCTGAAGACATATAAACAATGCCACTAAAGGCCTCAGTCTTCCATCATCCACTCAACTCCTTCTCACATTCATTTCAGATTATCCACTTGAACATGTCAAGTTCCGAAGCTTCCAAGACGAAGGTACGGTCTGAGGGACCTTCGGCAGCACCTTATCGACGACCTGAATGTGAGGCCAATCATTGGATGACGGGCGACTGCGACCCCACCTCAACAATTGATACAGTGAAACCCTACGACGGATGCTCGCATCAGTCGTGCGCCGCTCACCGTACCAACTTCATGTGGTCGAAAGGCGGAGTACGCACTACCTGCGCGCTCAACATTCACCTTTCGAAACGACCGTAGCCTGCTCGGTTCTAATACTGGCGTGACGAGTCATGGTGGGTGGCGGTGTTGAGTGAAGGAGAGTGCAGTAGTGTGGCGAGAAGATAGGTGGTGGAATCGATGCAATGATGATTGAACCAAGCCACGACATACGACAGTGACACAAGGCATGATCGCGTCATAGTGTATGAGAGGAAGAGTCTCGCTGAGATAACACCATGACAATCGACGATCCAGACATGTTCTTGTATCCGCGTAGCGAGATATTGGCAAGCTGTGACCTCTCGTCGCGATACCCAACTGTGTTTCTGAGTCTTTCATATCGGCCTCTCCCAGCTTCATTGAACGGGTCATGGAGTGTAGAGTCCCATTATCACTCTGCCCAAGCATTCTCGCCTTCTCTCCGAATTTCAATCCCTCATGGGGATGCGTGCACACTGGTCGATTTCGCATCCTTTCATGGTCTATATATCGGCCGTAGAGCTCGGCGATGGCGTCATTCAACTCATACCTCTTGCCGAAGTCGCATACACGCCACATGTGTTTCATCATACCTTTGTGTTCGCCATTGGTCTCCCTTCATGGACAGAGGTGTGAAACGCAATTTATCTCCACTTCGGCCGTCCTTCTTCGGGTAGAAGGCAGAAGCGTAGACCACTTCGAAGACCCTTTGTTGGCACCGCCTCGATCAGTATACTTTCGTCTCAGTCCTTTGATCATGACTCCATGAAACGTTGACCGAAGCACAGTACAGAAGGCGCCCCGCTTAGTCAGTATTCAAGCTCCGGATGAAGCCGTATATAATCGCTGAGATACGAACGGGATTGCTTTCCCCTCAATTCAAATCTATACACTCAAGATGTCTGCTTCTTCTAGCACCCTCAACTCTGACACTTCCAAGGAAGAGGACTACGCTTCCAACGAAGAGGACTACATCGATCCCAGCCTACTCACCAATCCTAGAACGAAGGATGGATGCGAGCCAGCCGAGAAATATACAAATCCGCCGCTCAGAACGCACTGCGACGGCAACTTGGAAACTGTCAAGTACACCCGGCCTAGTGGTGGAAATTGCTCGCACACGTCGTGCCAGACCCACCTTGAAGGCATGAAGGCTCTGGGGGTAGACGCTGATACGAAGGTGGAAAGGTGCCCCTTCGGTGAACACGAGGATTGAAGCAAGCGGTGAATGATGGGTGCGAGAGAGAGAGAGAGATGCAGTATTGCGCGAAGGGATCCCATCACGGGCAACATGACGATTCGAAGCTATTATAACCTGAGGTGCTTTTAGCAGTGTCCATTAGTGACCCATTAATCCGCCAAATGTGTCCGAGTGAAGTATGCGCAGCTCCAACACTATCGCATTCGATATTGCTACCCGATTCGCGGCCTACGAATATTCATTTCCTGCGACAGTGTCGCTTCAAAGAGCCGTCCTTGTTGTAAGTTCCATGGAGAGGTATATATCCTGCAGCTCTCCTGTTCTCATAACAAAATGTGACGTTGAGCCCACTGCCGGGCCCGTCATTATCTCAGTCGTAATCCTCTTACTTTGACTTCGAACGCATCACATGAGATCCACGAATCACTTGTAGGAACGGCCCTAAGATCAGGGCGCGCTCGCCCATGCCTCTCTGAGCCCCTCTCGCCCGGAGTAACCTTGTTCGTTCGTAAACTCACTCAATCCGCCATCCGCGTATGACATTCACCGGTAAGAAAGGCGGGAAACTTGATGGTGATTCATTTCACGCTGGAGAGAAGACAGACGTTCAATACACGGAAGTGAAATGATCATGCGGACAACAGCAATGTCAACCTGCTCTGGAGGCGCTGAAGTCCTGTGCAGACCTGACCGATGTCTCTGCCTTACCCGCGCTCAGCGAGGTCAAATACTTGAAAACGAAAGACATCGTATAACGGGGAGTACCCCGATGCGCGCCACTATGGTAGTGCCGCAGTCCACAGGATGATGTATCGAAACGGTCGGATGGCGTAGTAGATAACCTAGTAGCGGGGGAACGGTCACCTTTCAGTTCAACGCATGGCATAAGGAGAGCTTTTAGTGAGGAACTGAAGGATTCACTCTCATCCTTCCCGCTCCCATGCTGATTCGCGGTTCACGTAGACCGCTGCAGAATCCTCCATAGCAGCAAAATACCTCACTCTCATAAACCCTTCTCCTCCAGATATCCCTTGACCTCGTCTACCCATCGACCTTTGACGACCAGATTCCTATTCGTCGGTTTCATCGTGACCGTGGGACTCTGTTTGAGTGGATCCACATTCATCGCCTTGAAGTATTCGTTCAAGTTGTCCCGCAGTGTCTATCCACGTCAGCCTATGCACGACAAGTAGCGCCGGCTGATACATACATGAACATCTCCCTTTGAATTGATGGAACATAAGCTGAAGTCAAAGCTAGGACGGGTTCACACCACTCACATCGACCTTGCGGATGATCGTCTTCCACCCTCCACCGTTTCGCACCTCTGAGTAGACGGGTAGCTCGCCGTTGGACGTCCGTGATATCGTGTACAGACCTGCTGGTCGTCTGGAAGTCTGAGGGAGAGGAGAAGTTTGGGCAGAGGTGGAGGTGGAAGTGGGTGATTGGAGAGGAGACGTGAGGTGCGGGTTCCGGATGCGTTGGAGATGAAATGAGCGGAGGAGTGGTTGCCTTGGGAGCATTTCGAGTGACTGCGAGGGGCCTGCTGGGGGTCGACAGATATGAGAGGTTTTATGCGCGACAGTCGGAAACGAGAACGGAGAAGTGAGCTCTCCAGAAATCAACGAGAAAAGATGAATTTGGTTCCGTGATGGCCGCGCTTATGTCGTAGTGTGCTTTGCGCACGGGTAGTGCGGACAGCCGACGGACCTGCGCATCTAATCCATCGATGCGGAGCTGTTGGAGGTAGCTCCTGGCCAGTTATCGGTGACGCTTTATATGCATATGACAATGCTTCCCATGCTGCTCTCGTGAGGAGGTACTCATACCAATCTACAATCGCTCAACCACAATTGCGGAAGCCGCACCTCCACCATTGCAGATGGCCGCGACGCCCTTCTCGCCCTTCTTTAGCGCATGGACCAGAGATACGACGATTCTGCTTCCCGAAGATCCGATGGGCTGATTCATGCTATGATCAGCATTGCCCTGTCGTACCCACGCCGTACTCACATGGCCAAGGGCGACCGCTCCCCCTCGTGCGTTGACAATGGATCGATCCAGTCCCAGCACCTTCTCAGCCGCAACGCCGACAACGGAGAATGCCTCATTGAATTCCCAGAGGGCGATTTCGGATTGTTGGACACCGGCCATTTTGAGGGCAAGGGGGACGGCTAGGGTGGGCGCAGTGGGGAAGTCGATGGGAGCACAAGCGGCGTCGGCGTATCCTAGTATTGAATAACCATCAGCGAAGAGTTCTCACCTACACCTAGAAGCTGCACCCACCCAAGATCTTCGCAAGAGGTTTCAATCCTTCCTTCTCCACGGCATCTCCTGAAACCAGGACGACGGCACTAGCTCCGTCGTTTAAGGTACTGGCATTCGCAGCAGTAACGGTTCCTCCCTCCTTCTTAAAGACAGGGCGCAGGGTTCGGAACTTGTCCTTCAGCAACTTCTTGTACTCCTCGTCCTCGGTGACCACCGTATCTCCCTTTCGGCCCTTGACGGTGACTGGCGCGATTTCGTCGTTGAACAGACCATTTGACCAAGATTCCTGGGCCCGGGTGTACGATGACAGACAGTAGTCGTCCTGCTCTTCTCGGGTGATCTGGTGTTTGGCAGCAGTATGCTCGGCACAGTTCCCCATGGCAAAGTTGTTGTAGACATCCCATAGTCCGTCGGAAACGAGGGAGTCTTTCGCAGTCATGTTGCCGAAGGTGGGGTTGACTCGCGGGACAAGGAATCTGTAGAGAACCTTTAGCGCCTGGAGATGCAGAAACCGACGGCGGAAGCACGTACGGGGCTTGAGACATCGACTCCATACCACCTGCAACCATGATATCACGCTGCCCCAATTGAATAGATTGCGACGCGAGCATGATGGACTTCATACCCGAGGCACAGACTTTGTTGATCGTGGTCGCGTCACTCGACTCTGGGATACTGTGATGAATACAGTTTCAGCACCGATGTGACTCACGCAACGCGTCCGAACTTACCCAGACGCGATACCAACTTGACGAGCGGGAGATTGTCCAACACCGGCCTGGACGACGTTTCCCATGTAAATTTCTTGAATCTTGTCGGCCTTGAGTCCGGACTTCTCGATAGCGTGCTTGACGGCAACTGTCCCAAGCTGAGTCGCGGTGAGGGAGGCGAGAGATCCATTGATGGATCCCACTGGCGTTCTGGAGGCGCCAACAATGTAGACGGATTGGGTGGACTGTTTTTGGGGATCTCGGAATCAGTCATCCTAGATTCGTTGCGTGCAGTGGATCTACTCGCCATGGTACGCAGAGAGGATAGGGTAGGGGTATGAGTTGAAAGTAGACGTCTTGTTGGTACTGTCCACATGAATGTCGTACGATTTGATATTTCCACCTTGCCGTTGGGGGCAGCTCGGACCTGTACGCTGCGCAAAAGTCAGCGTCTCTGGGACCCCGAAGCGGAAGCAAATCGAGGTCAATGGGGGTTTCATCTGGCTGATTGTCTCGGACGCGTTCGGGCTATTCCAATCGAACGGAACATGTTGCATCGACGCACAGCCATCGGTATTGGGGGTGATGCACAAGACGAGCAGAGGTAAGAGCAGGGAGCCATCGAGGACGATCAAAGAGAAGGAAACCTTTCCTTGCTACAATCACAGACATACCATTGGAGATCCATGCATACCCCGGTTGATCCTACACACCCTTTCTCACCAAGAATACAGGAGATGTGAGACGTATGAAATCTGTGGGCGGGTCTTGTAGTGTATATAAAGATGCGTAGATTAATGGCACTACGGCCCCGTAGCATAATCGTTAAACAAATTCAAGGATGAATAGATATGTGCTTTCGAGCACCGGGGTCATCCCATCCCTTTTTGGCTCGAGTCGCGCTGGTGTACTGATCTGCTTCCGCTCTGCCCATGATTCTCCTTCCCTCTTGCCAAAAGAGCAACTCTTAGTATGCACTCGGTGGCTGAATCGTCAGTTCGACAAATGGCAAATAAGCAAATAAGCAGAAATCACCTCGGGTAGGCGAGCATCGCGACTCTTTCGTGGCTGTAGGTGGGCGGACAGCAAGCCGGCGGACTCCGGGCGGCGATCGGCCGTCCGCAGTGCGTCTTCTGACTCGTACATTCGTTGCTCGAATCTTCCCGAGAGCACGAATCCGACCGTGAGAGCACAAGGGAAGGCAGAGAGCCAAATGTCGCCATCAAGGGATCGAATAATAACATAAAGGCCTCCATTGACCTCACGTAGACTTTGGAACGCCGCTTTAGCTTTCGACATCTATAAAGGCTGCCACCAGGCTCTCCTTTCCTCTTCCCAAACCGCAGCACAATAACAGTCCACAATGACATCGGCGTCCTCCGCGGCCGCCAACGGAGCGATGACTACCAGCGGTACCGCCACCGGAGAGGCTGGCACTCGTTCGACTGAATCCACCAGCACCGCCAAAAGGATTACTATGGCGCCCGAGTCGAAGCATTATTGGACATGGGCGACCTACAAAAAATCAGAGCGCCTAAAAGTTCTCAGTAATGAACAGGAACGTCGATTCATTACGGCTGTTCGGGGGCACAGAGCACGCACCTCAATCTGCTCTTCCCAGTCACAGCGAGAAGAAGCGGCGACGTCAGCACTACAGGACCAAATCAACATATCAACAGCAGGGGGTCACACTTTGAGCATGGACGAGCTCGACGAATTGAGCGAGCAGCTCAGCCATCACATCCGGTTCATCCATTCCAATGCTCTTCCAGGCCTGTGGGAACGGATTTGTGGGTCAACGAGTGGACGATCGAGATTGCCGTGTGATAGGGCGTTGAAAGGCAGGTCGTCTTGCAGGGATGTACCAAGATGTATCGGACAAATTGGAAGTCCAACCCCTTTGTTCCCCTCTGACGAGTTTCGTCACGCACCACCTTTCACCTTATCTCGAGGGAAAAATCAGTTGGACAATGTCGCCGTGTCAGGCAGTCCTCCTTCACTCCTTCACACCAACTTTCTACTTTCATCTGACCCTCTCACCAAGCTTTTCTTCCAACCCATTGCTACCACAATCCACCATGACATACACCGATCCCGAGAACCACCCTCTCTCCCCCGACGTCCAGGACGCGCTCGATGCCGCCAAACTCGACATCGCCCGCATCTCGCCTCTCAGGAGCAACGCCACCCGAGACGCCATCGCCCACAATCACCGATGTGCGGCGACGTACGCCCTTTCCCGTACGGACCGATACGACTTCGAGCGAGAGTTGATTGCGTATCTGGAGGCGAAGAACAGGAGTTTGGCGAAGCTCAAGATCTACCTTGCCTTGCTGTCTATCGCTGTCCTGGCTCTCATTATTGTTCCTGTTGTACTGGTAATACAGCACAAAAGCAAGGACCAATAATGCGGTGACGAGCGGAGCATGCATACTCGGTCAGGGGAGCTGACTGTGGTGCATAGCCGCCGAAGAACAAGATGCTCCAGGAGTGAACGCGCCGAGTGACGACAGCCGGGCACGGGATACAAATGACTCCCGCCCCCGAGCTCCTAAGGCATCCCTAGCTGTCTCTTTTGCTGTGCTGTTAGCCCTGAAGACGAATTTCTTTCCTAGAGAACCATCCGGAATAGGATCGTCAGGATGCACGCGCAGATGACTGATCCCCTCGCCTTCGAGTTCGTCGTTCTCCAGCCTGTATTGCTCTCTGGCAGGATTCTTCCTCCTCGTCCGAGAATCCGACCCATGGGACACCGGACTGGTCCGCCCAGTATTGGCTGTAACGGGAGAGTGCCACTGTGCCTCTAGGCGCGCATCGTTTTCGTCCATGGCTTTTTGCACGGGCAGTAGAGTCGAGCGCGCGGACTCGTAAAACGAAGTGACCATCGATTGGTGACGGTTACCTTTCGAAAGCGGCATATCGATGATCCTCAAACCCGACGAGGGAATGGCTCGCTGGGAGTATAGATGGAGATCATCCGATAAGGTAAAGGTTCACCACGTCCGCATCGGTGGCAAAATCAAGTCAAAAAGCGGAACCAGATTTCGCCACCGGTTCTCGTCGTTGTCGCCAGCGAGGTGCACCTCGAATACGGCTATGTTTTCCCTTGTTCCCACCAACCACCATGCAGTCTCTCAACTTACTCGGGAACCGCCAGATTGCGAGTTTGCAAGCTGACCTGACGCGGATGGAGGTGGGCGAAGCGGGTCCCGGTATCCAAGGTGCGTTTCCGCTTACCAGCTTGCGAGCGGTTAGCTGACAGGCTTGATTGGATTTGCAACAGGTCAGATCACTACGACACTGGGAGCGCTGTCTCGCCTGATAGATGACTACGAATCGATGGCTCGAAATGAGATGAAGACAGTGGTGAAGGAGAAGGCCCTGAGGTAGGTACTCCAGACCGGGACAACCGCAAGAAGTTGATTGATCTGGTTCACCGTTCATCAGCAAGATAGCAAGGCTGCGCACGGAACATCAAGAACTGAAAGCTAGGTTTGAAAGAGCCAAGAATGCCACCCAACAGAAAGTACGAGTCGTGATTCTCATACGGCGGCGACTCTGACCGTTCTCTCAGAGCCGACAAGACCTTCTATCCACCTCGTCCTCCACTTCCACGCCGTATTCCCCGAGCAATCCGACTCTGCGCCGCACGTCGACAATGCACGAGTCACCGTACGGGTCCTCCGCTTCACTCTTCCAACCCAATCATCCTCCCTCATCGCGCGAAGACCATGCTCTGAGGGAACATACATTCTTGCAAGAATCGGAGAACTCGATAGATCAGTATCTCGCTCAGGGAAGGGCCGTGCTGGAAAACCTGGTGGAGCAGAGAGGAATGTTGAAGGGCACGAAGAGGAGGCTTCTGGATGCGGCGAACACGCTGGGACTGAGTAGGGAGACAATCGGTTGGGTGGAAAGGAGGACGTGAGTTTGCCTTCCGGCTATGCCAGGACAGGAAGTGCTGATCATATGTCGCAGAAAACAAGACACGTTCATCTTCGGAGCTGGAGCATCGTTCACCCTCTTCAGCTTTTGGGTGATCTGGCATTACCTGGGGTGAAGGACAGATGGAGATAGAGATTGCAGGGATGACGTTGACGACCTAGACGACCTAGTTTTCACGCAGCATGGTCATGTATTTCCATCCGCTATGACTTATATATATTTTCAGCTTCCTCACCCTGGTTTATGCCGACCTATTCCTTCCCGCTCGATTCTCTTTTCAACTTGTTCATCTATCGCAACGTCAAATTCGGTTATCCCCTCGATACACGCGGCAGACCCATCGTCGCCAGCAGGTGCGCTCGGATCCCGGGCGAGCCTCTATTCTCCAACCTCCCGTCTTCCTTGATCTTTTGCCAGAGCCCGTTCTTGGCGAATTCAGTGAGCAGCTCGACAAAGATCTTCTCCTCCTCCTCAGTCCACTTTCGCACAGCCTGATCGTGTGTGTCATTCGGCAAGCGCTCCGATGCAGGCAACCGGGACGTACTTGTCTGTCGCCCTTGGACGGACTGCCTTTCTGCTTTTTGGATGGGGACGGGCAAGCAGACGGTTTGTAGTTGTCGGGCGCTGTGGATGACACCTCGGAACTGGATCTTTTGGGCATTGTGAGTGGTGATTGACTGATGAGGAGAAGGAAAGTAGGTGACCGGGAGTTCGTTTGAATCGGGCTAACCCCGAGTACCGGCTATACAAGGCCAACCCTCCTTTGACTCTGAAGCCCGAGTGAAGGGCCCGGTCGTTGCGAGCCGTCCCGTGCGAGACGGTCGGCGATCAGCCACCGAGAGCGCAACATCAGGCAGTCTCCACGGGTGCTGTATATGGACCACCTGCGTGTCCAGAGGAAAGAGCTCTTCGAAGGGATGACAGATTCCCAATATACTCAATGTTGGCATGCGAGATGGTCACTCATATACGTTTGTCCTCCTGAAGATAGCTACTAGATCTGTCCAATTCTTCGTACTGGCGACCTCAAACGCCGCCTATCCGCTCTTCTTCAACTTGTTCATCTGGCAACATTCCGCTCAATACCCAGGGCATTTCCTGCCGCCAAAGCTGACTCACCACTGCAACAAAGTGCGCCTTCACTCCCGCAGAGCCTCGGTATTCCAATCGCCCATCGGCCTTGATGGAATTCCAAATCATCTGCTTTCCGTCTTCGAAGAGGATATCCAGAAAGATTTTGTCTTCCTCTTCGGTCCACTTATTATAAGCCTGTTGAGCGTCACATCAGCAACTGAAGGATCTGGAGACCGAAGCGGACAACCTACTTGCTTTTCCGCCTTGGGCCCGGCGTCCTTTTTGGTTTTGGGACTTGCCTTTGCGGGGGGAATGGTTCGTGGGGTGCCCTTTTGTTTCTTGGAAGATGAAGGGGATAGAGAGGTAGGGGGAGAAGGAAAGGCGGTCGGCTTGATGTCGTCCGACTCATCGAAAGACACTTCGGAGCTAGATCGTTTGGGCATTGCTGGTCTATGGTACTCGGATGTGATGACGCCAAATCCGCAAAGATGGTCAACTACAGGTCGCGCTCTCACGGACGATGAGCGGGTTATCCGGTTTAGATTTGGGAGAAGCCGGTGAAGAGGTCCTTTGAAACTCTGGTGAGAGTGCCTGCACTCTTCTTCTGTCTTACTTGGCGGGCATCAGCTCCTCATCACGGAGCTTTTGCGGGGGCACGCGACGAGGCCTTTCCTTCGAAGAGGCTATAGTCTAAGCGCACGCTTTTCTGCTAGCGCCGCCTCTTCGGCGGGAGAATCTACCGTGATGTTTTGACACCGACGGCTCCCCGAAGTCCCCTCCTTTGCTCCTTTTCTCCTCCGCTTGACAACAGAAGCAAAGGGGTTTCGCTAGTCTCGTTTGGAGATTTTGCTGATGCCATCATGTGAGCATTGGCGCTGCCTGTGCAAATTCTTAGAATGGTCTCACAGGGCTTATCGGCGGATGAGACGGTTCAGAGAGCTGGGATCCCTCTCCCTTCCTTACTCTTACCAGCAACTCCCCCTTTTACTTGGAAATACACAGATCACCAAGTGAGTCCTGGCACCTCGACGACTTCTGTAGCCATAATATCTGCAAAGTAGATCATGCCGGCCAAAGTCGAAGCGGGCGGCAACGCAAAGTGGCAGCCAGAGAAGCACGATGTAGGTTGAGCGACAGCCGGAGTGACAGAAAGCTGAATCATCCCAAAAGGAACCCCTGGTCCGAGGATTGATTGGGCTGGCTCTCCAGAGTCGATCGTCATTCTACCAGATGCCCGAGCTCGTCGAGGTCAACGGTCACGGTGGAAACACGATCAGCCGAATGATCATCGCTGCGTGCAAACATCTGGCCAAAGCGTACAACTTGGATCCGAAGGTGGTCGATGAGGAGAAGCAAAAGCTCAAAGGCGATAGACCAACTCCGACCAAAAAGGCTACAGCCCCGCGGAAGAGAAAGGCTAAAGAGGAGGAGGAAGAGAGCACCCCGACTCCGACTCCGAAGAAAGGAAGGGCGACTCCGAAGAAGGAAAAGATCAAGGACGAGGACGAATATGGAGGCGATCACTGCGAATCCGAAGAGGGAAACTAGGTAGAGGCGACGGAGGAGTGAGAGGGAGTGACTATAGGGGTCGAGTTACGAATGCATGCGGGAGACACAAACAGAAAACCAACCGACCGATAACTGATATTCCATTCATGTCCAAATTTCTGAGCGTTCATATAAGCGTGCCAAACTGAGATCAAATGGTCAGTACCGCAAGAGACAGATTAACGTAGCAGGACAACAGATGGCACGGAGGGAAGAGATCTTCAACGACACACTTTCCCTCTCTGGCCGTACTTTCGAGGAAACTCATCGGCAAAACGGTGAATGGCATCGAGTGCTGCTTGCGCGGGCAATAATCTGCCCGTCGTACCACGAGGATCAGCGAAGCATCATTTCCATACCGCAGTTGCTATCAACCCGGCCTGCTAGATCCGCGTAGAGTTGCCTATTCCTCCTCCTTGACCCCCTCTTCGTCCTCCAAGCTTTCGCTTTCCTCCTTGACCTTTCGCTTTTTCGCCGGCGACACCTTACTCTTTCCACTCCGTCCCCCGGCCGCCGCCTTCTTCACGGGAGTCCCAGGAGAGCTTCCTCCTCGTCCCACCTTCCCCGCCTCTTCCTTGACGACGTTCTCGAGCTCGGGAATCCCCTGGACGAACTTCTGAAGATATTGTTTGATCTTCTTGTTGATTCTGTCGCCGCCGTTATTGGCGACCTCGGCAAGACCGGGAATGCTGTAGATCTGGCTACGATTGGCGAGCATGAGGGCGACCATGCCTCGAAGCATGATGTTCTGAATTGATTGGATCAGAATTGACCTATAATGAGTAGGCAGAGAGACGGACCGTGTGCTCATCGGTCCAATTGGCGGTGTAAGTGGACATGATAGGTTGATGAGGCGAAGACAGGGTGTTTGAGGGCGGATGGACGGAGCGGTCCAGGTGGTCGTCTAATCTGGACACGAGCAGCAAACCGTTTTAGCTTGCGAAAAAGCTAGAATGCTAGCATTCGAGCTGAGGTGAGACAGGTCCTTTGTCCAGGTCAACCCTTGGCGAACCGTGACGTCCGCAGCTCAACCCTCCTTTACCCCGTCGATCCTTCGTCCCCCGAGACTCTCGCATCAGGATCATCTAGTCTCACTCTGATACGAGGTCACGGCGGATTCGGGTGATGGTAGTTCCGGCGGACATGTCATGGGTCTGTAGTCTGCGGTACTTGCCAGGGAGAATGAGCAGAAGCCGCTCCAAATCGGGTGGCGATCACCTCTTGGTACCCCATTCACCCAAGATACAAAAACCCTTGCCATCAAAACGACCAGCAGACACATCGTGAAACTCCCTGCGCCTAGCTTCACATAGAAACCGCACGTGCTGATCCTATACAACGACAGATGCCGAGAGCGAAAGCCCGCGAGCCCGCCATGGACGAGTGGCAGCCCCGTCATCAGCAGATTGTCGTCGCCGTCATCATCGACATTGTCGTCCCGGCTCGTACGTCCATCTACTCCCTTCCCGGACTCGCTGGCGAAGTCAACGGACACGGCGGTGAAAAGATCAGAAGCCGCGTCAATCAGA
The DNA here is from genome assembly GCA_035521475.1 of Tremellales sp. Uapishka_1. NCBI lineage: Eukaryota > Fungi > Basidiomycota > Tremellomycetes > Tremellales > Tremellales sp. Uapishka_1. The sequence continues at coordinate 11,051 of JASZXS010000168.1, read as the reverse complement.
TCTTGAAGAAGATGGCGGATGATATTGGGGTCAAGTGGAGCGTGGGTAGCGGTGGGACTGGTGCGGGGACGAAGCGAAAGCTTGGCTCTGGAGAGGGAAAAGCAAAGGCAAAGAAAGCGAAGAAGGTTGAGGAGGAGGAGGTCAAGGGCGAAGACGAGGATGGGCTTTGAACGACATGAATGCGTCTCTGGTAGACAAAGCTGCTGCTGTTCTGCTGTTCTGAACATCGGGGTTTCTTCAGGCCTTTGGCAATGTGTCGCAATTAGGTGATCGTACTTGCGCTGAGGGCTCCCCGGGACATGGACCATAGCAAGATGCATCATTCTTTCGTTCATCCCTTCGAGCTCACTCCTCGTCCCCCACGTCTTTGATCTTTCTCTTCTTGCCGCCCGCTCCCCCTGGAGCACCCTTGCTCCCATTCCCTTTTCCCTTACCCAGCTTTTTCACTTCCTCCTCGACCATCCCGGCGGGACTCATCTTTCGGAGGATCTGCTGGATCTTCTGGTTGATCCGACTTCCTCCGTTCTCCGAGACGCCTTCGAGCCCGGGAGTCTGGTAGATCTTGGTCCGAGAGGCCAGGAGCTCGGCAATGATGGCGCGAGTGACAATGTCCTGGTTGCTGGTCTTTCAGCAGGGAGTTCAGGTCGTAAACTGATGTCGTCCGACTCACGGTGTGCGTATCGGTCCAGTCTTGTTTCTCTTTGGGAGTCATATCGTTCGGGATTATTGAATGATGGGGGCGACGACTACTAGAGGGTAATGCAGGAGTGCCGAAGTCACGTTAGTCGTCAACGTACCGGGTGATGATGTGAGGTCTCGGCGCCGGTCCTAGCTCAAAGGACCCGTGGCATGATGTGAGAAAGGACACGTTCGATGATTCGCCATGGCAATTCTGTCGCTCAACAACCACCAAATACCATATCAGCCCATGGACAGGAATGCCAGCGGTGCGTACCAACACAAAATCGGAGCTCAGCACGTCGACACCGTCGCCCACACCATCCACCACACCATCCACCAAAAAGTCGCGCAAGCCGAGCGCAGACGTGAGTAGGTTCCCCTTCTTTATAGACCCACGAGCCTGACAGCACTTGGGTGGTAGGGCAAAAAGAAATGGACGGTTGCAGAAGAACAGGCGTTCATGGCCCATGTGGACGATCTCGCCAAAAAGCGTCTCTGGGGAGAAGTCAAGAATGACCCGCTGCTGAAAGGAAGGGGAGCAAACGGCATCCGAGGTCACTGGGACGCGATCGTGAGTCGTCCAGTACTCGCGTGCTGTTTGACAGTGGGCCCATGCTGAGTCTTCCGAATCGGTAGTACAAGAAGCTGCAGAAGTGAAAGATGCATGGTGGAACGCAGAGAAGGGACGGGGAGACAAAAGACGTTCATCTTTATATGCTATGCGATATGTGCTACAACATCGACCTCTCTTACATGATATCGCTCAGCTCTCTCCCCCACCCTCCTACACAATCACCACCCCCTGCCTCTTCTTCAGAATCCTCTCCAGCGCCTTTTGCAACTTGTTGGCCAGCTGGGTATACGTATTCTTCTCGCCGTTGTAATTACGACAATTGGTGAAGATGAGGTTGGCGTCGTTGACGAAGTCTTCGACGGTCTGATAATGGTTGTTTTCGAGCTTGTACTCCATTGTTCCCAGGTCTGTGGCACATCCGTCAGCCTCGCGTACCAGACCTGACAGCGAGGGCAACTCATACCCATGGGATGCGGCGTCACCTCGTAGTAGTCATGAACGACGTTCTTGTCCACGGGCTTTTGGAATGGCCACGCAGAGTTTTCGTTCTGCAGGTCGCTCAGCACGAGCTGTAGCATGACGTGGTGCGGGTTTCGTTTCGGTTGACGAATTCTGAGATGATGGAGACATCAGACGTAAATTCCCACTTCAACACCACTACGCACATCTCATCCAGATCAGGATTCCAGCCACTCTCAGCTGAAGAGGTTGATCAGCCGAGGCAAACGCATGAGCCGGAAAAGCCACTCACTCAGTCCCGGAACGTCCTCTTTCGACAACTTGATCTCCTGATCAGGTTTCCTGTTTTTGAACACCTGCAGCCCGGGATGGACGACATGGCTCTTTGAGATGGTTCGGATCTTTGCCAATATCGCCTGAGACCCAGACTTAGCATACCCTTTTGAACAGATATCCACCCCGACTTCACTTACAGCTTTCTGGTCCGCCAGGATCTGGTGCACCTCGAGATACCTAATCTTTGGCAACATCGTGCACTGCATGATTGTGCCGCCCTCATAGTCCTTGATATAACCGACCCATCGTTCGCGGTCGTACGAGATCTCCTTGGTGAACCCCTGCTTCTTGAAATACCCGACGGCATAGTTGTCCGCATATGTCAGGAAATGGTTGATGGTCGGGTGGGCCTTGCGGACGTGATCCTTGAGCGAGTTCATCAGGTGCGATCCGTACCCCTGCACATCAAACGATCAGTGTCCTTCCTCATCCATTGGACATGCTAACGGGAAGAGTAACCTACCTTGACTTGCTCGTTGGAATCTACGGCGCAGAAGACGATCTCTGCAAACCCGCGACTCTCGAACGGGCGGTAGCAGATCCCGCCAACGACCTTCCACCCCCGCTTGACGATCGCCATCGAGATGTGGTTCTTGTCCAGCACCAGCCGAGTGATATACTCTCGCGGCATCTTGGGCAGTTGTCGCTGGAACAGGTTCTTGAGGCCGATGAGCAGCAGCGTGGCTACCGGCGTGGGATTGCGCGACGATACGACAGGCAGCAAGATTTCAGACTTCATCTGCTCCAGCGCGGCGGGTCTCTGCGGTAGCTTCGGCTGCCCACGATCATATCAGTCATGGCATTCCAGAAGAGGGGAAACAGTCATTATTCAAACCTACCAGTTCCACCCCTTGCCAGACTTCCACCTCCCCCTGCGGCTGCGCCGCCCTTCCCTCTGCTGTATCTTCGACATTCACCCCCTTGGTCAAGCGGCGGACAACCTCTTCCTCCCGCTCCTTCTCCTTCTCCTTGATCTCTGTCCGGCGGCGCCGTTCCCCCTCGTCCAACTCGGGCCGCTTCATGACCTCCTCCTCCTCCCCCTCCTCCTCGCCTTCCTCCACCTCCATCTCTCCGGCCACCACGTGCGTATTGCCCTCCTTGTCCATCTCGACCGGTATGAGCCCAAGTCCGCGCGTCCCTCTGACCAGCGTCCGCGGTTTCGTCCCCTTCCCCTTCTTCGCCGGCTTCTTTCCCTTCTCCTTCTCCTTTGGTTCCCCCGTATCATTCAAGCGCGAGCGCTTCGCTGGCCGCTGTTCCTCGAGCTCGAGGTCCTCTTCCATCGGCGTCGAGACGGCTGGCGAGTCCATCAGGTCGATCGGAGGCGGAAGCGCGCCGACAGGCGCCTTCCCGGATGGTCTGACAAAATGTGTCAACTGTTTCAACAACGAGACGATCGAGTCGGAGCTCGGTGTCGGGAACGTGAGCAGTTGTCCTTCGTCCTTTGATTCCGTATGGTCAGCATGATGTCCTTGTCCACCTCGATGAACGCAACCCACCTGCAAGACCTCCTCGATACGCCCGACGACCTTGGCCCTCCGCTTTCTCTCGGCCTCGCTTATGCCCTCGCTCCACACGTGTCCCTCTCCCTTCCACCCATGTCCACACACCCCGCATCTCCGCCACCATCCCTCGCTCGTCCGCCATTCATCTGCCATCTCGACCTCCTCGTCGACCTCGTCCCGCGACACGAGACGCACATTCTGACTCGGCGGTTCCAGTCCCTCACACCGACATCCGTCGACCTGGCAGCCTAGAAAACGCGCAGTCTTGAACGCTTGCTCCCGCTCGCTCAAGTCAGAGAAGATGGGAACCGCTGAAGGATACCGATAGGCAACGTCAGGGGGAGACGTCTGCGTCTCCTCGTCGTCCTCGGCGTCTTCAGCGTCGTCCGAGAGCGATAATCCGGAAGGCGGGGACAAGGAGGAAGACGCGTGCGATGAGGATATTCGTGACAGTACCGGCGGAGGCGGCGTAGGCGGTGCTCGTGCTCTACTCCTTTTGGGCGGCATGCTTGGTCTGCAGGCAATGTGAGGCAGGTTAGATTGACCCGACCAGCCTTGTCAACAACACTGGACGAAGGGACGTATGCGAGTGTGGCACTTTTCCCATGGTTCGCATCTCACACTACGAGTACTATAAATGCACTACCTCCTCCAACGCCTCTTGCGGCCAGCTAGCAGCGACAGCTCATGATCGCATCGATCGACACACCAGATCATCTCTTACCCATCCTCCACACGCCCATATCTCATCGTTCCCCATGGTTCTCCTCCCTAACTACTCCCGCCTCACGATTTTGGCATAACTCGGCGCACCCCTCCCCGGGGGCGGTCCGATACTCACGCCCACGCTAACGCTCACCGCTGCAAGTTTTGCTTCGATGATGTCCTCGGGGAGCATCTGCTTGAGTGGCTGCGGCTGGGACTGCACCGTCCTCGCCGATACCGGATCAAACAGGACCGGGGCCGACCTGGTCGACGGTACCCTTCGGGGAAAATCGGGATCAGTCTCCATATTGTGCTGCCTGGACGACGGTTGAAGCGGTGCCGGTGCCGGGGAGATCGGTTGAGACTGCTGCGCTTTGGCAGCGTTCCACACTGAGGGAGAGGTGGACGGTTTGCCATTACTGGCACGCGCGCGTTCCACCTGCATGGGTTCAGCATTCGTGCCCAGTCTCGGTTGTAAGGGAGGGAAGTCGGTTGGAGAAGCTGGGATCGGTATCGGCGATGGATGATACGGTACATTGTTGGCAGACCAGTCGGGCCGCTGCGGTAGGGGATGTTGACCGAGCTCTGGTACAGGCAACGTAGGCTGGATCGGATTCGTCCGTCTTGATGACCGCGAAGAGGTCGTCGAGGCCTGAAGATTTTGGTGTCAGACCGAAGGACTATGTGAAATCCACACCAGATCACTTACGGGACTTTGACCTCTGGTTTTCCTGCCTTCGGTACCGTTCCCCATGGCCGTCATCCCACTCATCCCGGCCTGTTTCCCGTTCTTCATGCCTCCCTGTCTGAACCCTGGCCCCTGCTGTCCAACGGGGTACATGGCTCCGAGTCGTACGCTGCTCGTCCCGCTTCTCGTGCTCGTAGTGGACCCTCTCGAATGAGGTCTCGAGCCGTCCTGATAACTTCTCGACGATATCGAAGATGACGTCGAGGAATGATGCTGCGGGGCACCCGGTCGCACCGGGATCGGCTGCATGATGACTTGCTGTTGCTGGTAGGGGTACGGCGTCGGGTACGGCTGCATCCCTTGCGGAATTAACGGCATGGGTCCGGGAGCCGTCATGGGCATGCTTGAGGCGTACATCCATCCCTGGGGACCCATCGCTACCTGCATTTGCATCTGCTGGTTCTGATTCGGAGTGGGATTCCAGTATCCTTGACGGGGAGGGTAATGGCCATTCACGGGCGTCATGTTGCCATTTCCATTTCCATTTCCGATCATATATGGTTGCTGTTGCTGGAAAGCCGTTTGCGGAGGCTGGGGTTGTGATTGAGGTGGTTGATTGTATCCAGGATAGCCGTTCATGACTTGTCCGTACTGCGGATACTGCATCGTCGGCGGCGGCGGCTGAAAGGCGAAATTATTCGAGGGCGGTTGCGACTGCAGCGGATGTTGATACGGGTCCTCCGTTTTTGGCGGATGATAGAGGCTCGGATAGACGGGTTCCCATTGCGTTCTTGACACTGGATCGATCTCCTCGTCCTCCTCCTGCCGTTCTTCCATGTCTCTCCTGACGTCCTTGACCGCCTGTTCCGTCTCCTCTCCCTTGGATGAACCCGCTCCGTAGATTCGTTCCTTCGCCAGCGCATATGCCGTCTCTCGCTCCTCGATCGATTTCCACCGCGATGAAGTATCGTCACCCGAGACAGAAGTCGCCCGCGAGGACGATTCCGTCTCGGACGTCCTCTGCATGATCTTGAAGTTCTGCGTCGGCGACGGTTCTCGATGGACCAGTGTCGACAACTTCAACGCCGTACTAGATATCACCACACTATTAGCGCGCAGCCCAAACGGTTCCCATCCGCGGCCTACCTCTTATCGTCGAGACTGCCCAGTACGCCGACGATCATCGACCCCTCGGGCCCGCTGGCCGCCTTGACGCCGTACCACTCTGCGGCCTTGTACACGAGCATTCGCTGAAACTTGCTGGTAGGCTGCGCACCGATCGTCATGGCCGGACCTAGCGCCGCGACCGTCGACGTTGAAGTCGACGTGCCATTGATCGCATTCGTACTCATCGTCGTCGACCCATTCTGGACGCGCGAGATGAACGTCTCGATCTCCTTCGCAAGAACCAGCACAAAAATCCGATCTTTCGAGACGAGCGCGTTCTTGAGGTGCTCCTCGCCGTGCAGTGTCCCGAGACCGATCTCCGCGGGGGGAACATGCAGCCCCTGCGACTGTTGTTCCGGTATCGGTGGACTCCGACTAGCGGCCAGATCAGTCCCTCCCCCGTGCTTCCTGCTGGAATCCCCGAAGTACTCACTTGGGTAGTTCTACGGTCCCCTCCGCCTGGTCGTTGGTCTTCACGGCCCCGGACCCATTCAGCGCCAACATCGGTATGGCCGGCTGTAGACTAAGCGAGTGGGGGCGAGGGGTAGCGAGTGTAGGCGATGATATGACTGTTGGGTACAATGATCCGGTCAGCACATTGTAAGCCGTGCGAGCGCGACGAGACCCGCATGAGGAGGGAGGGATGGGTCAGAAGGGTGGAAGACATGCGAGGAACAAAGGATGGAAATGTGGTGTACGACGCAAGGCAGACGGACTTACCCGTCGCGCCATTTGTGGAGACTATCGACATGCTTGTTTAACGTGATCACCCGAAGGTTGAGAGGGAGAAACAATATCGCTGGTCGGCCAGCGCAAGACAGCCGAAGGAGGGAGGGGACGGTGGGTTCTCCGGTTTGTCGTTGAGTGAGCGGCGCAGACTTGTATGTGAGCCTGGTGGTCACTTTTAGCCCTGATGATGAGCACAGTATGAAGTGGTTGATGTATCTACAGGATACAGAACCTCTGAATGGGAATCAATGGCCAAGAACAGTGAGCAGTGCTCTCATCCAACCATCCCCCGTGGCACATTTACTTCCGTGTGGCAGCCGGGGGGAGGAAGGCCGGCGTTGATGCGAAAGCGTTGTATAGGAATTTACATGACATGACATGCTAACATACAGTCCATCTCCGGCCCCAGGCCCATTTCTTCATCCATACTTCTGTCTCCTACGCCACTACCGTCCGCCTCGCCCTTGCACTCTTTGCTCTCGTCTCGACGACCTTCTTTGTCTTGGCCTTCGTCGTCCGCACGGGCGTTGGTACATTCTCTTTTCCCTGTCCACTCGCCCTCGCGCTGGGTTTCCTGATCTTCAAAATGATCTTCGCGACCTCCTCCTCGTCCTCCCACGTATTTTCGTCGTCGACCGTGTACGACGGGACGAAAAACAGGTTACCTTTGCCGGGCGTGCTGGCCAGTCCCGTCGAGGGCGGTTTGGTCTTTTTGCTAGGGAGATGCGATCCGATCGACGAGTTGACGTTGGTTTTGCGTTTTGATGGCGAAAGCGGTGGGGGCGGTGTGAGCGGGGACGAGGGTGGTTCGGGGATTTGCCTAGGCGAGGTCGATGGGCGTGGTGTAGGTAGTTGCGGATTGGTATTGCTGCCCGCAACAGAGTGCGCGGGACCCTTCCCGTTCTTTGCAGGCCCGTTCTTGAATGATGCTACACCCCCATCCAGCATAAGCATACCTCGTCCCTATCAATATAGACGAGACCCGAGACTCACCCTTCCCCTTGGCCTTTGCCACCACCTCCATCTCGGCGTCCAGCAGCGTCTGCGTCTCCCAGTCCCCCGGCTTGACCCTCCTCCATTCCTCTTCGACTCGCTCGACCCAGGTATCCGTCTCGCCCTGGATATGGATATCGATGATCCCCTCCCACTCTTTACTCGGGGCCGACTGATTCACAAAGACTACCAGTCCCCGTTTCCCACTCGAATGGACGACTTTCGAAAACTCTTTAACGAGCCGCTTGAGCCCGTGGACTTTGAGCGATGTGCCCATGATCAATAGGAGGTCGGGTTGGCGCGCCATGTCGTACGTCTGCAGCTGGCCGATATCGTCTCCGAGCGGATGCGCTTCGTCGTACAGCACAATCGCAGGTCGCAGTGTCCCTATCGGCAACGCCCTCGCCGAGCGCGATACTCTTGACTCGCCTAGCTCATCCACCCATCATCAGCCTCCCTTGGATTGTAGGCTCATCCACATCCCACTCACATCGTTCCATGCACGCCGGACAATCAGGCGCTTCGCCTTCCCTGAACGCCTCCATCCACTCTTCCCTCGCCTCAAAGTCCTTGTAGCATAACACACAGCGCACCCGTCCCAGATCCCCATGCAGCTCGACATTCCTCGTCGACTTCTTCTTCAGCCCATTCCCCCTGCCGCCCGACTCGATCCCCATCCGCCTCTCGAGCCCGTCCACATTCTGGGTATATGACCGCAGCAGTTTCCCCTTCTGATTCAGCCTGTCGATGAAATGATGCGTGCGCGTCGGGCTCGCCTCTCGGCAGGCCGCAGCGAGCTCCGAGATGAAGGTGTAGAAGATGGCGCTCGTCGACGGGTTCAAAAAGAGTTGCGAGGAGAACAGGTCTTTGCCCGTGACGAACGACGAGGGATAGCGTGCCTTCACGAGAGAGTATAGGCCATCGGCGGACCGAAAGTCCTATAACGCGTACACAAATCAGCCCCCAGATTTCGTAAGCACCCAAGAGAAAGGCATACGGGGATGCCAGACGAGCACGAGATGCCGGCGCCAGAAACCACAACAATCTTCTTCGCCTTGGCGATGGCGAGCGAAACGTCAGACAGTTGACGGCGCGCGGAGAAGTCTTCTGGTGCATGCGACGAGAGGAGATGCGAGAGGGACAGATGCGTGATAGGCATTATTTGTGTGTGGATATTGCGGATAGGCCTGGTGTCGCGGATAAGTTTCAAAGATTGGGCGTCGCGCGGGGAGCGATCCGAAAAGCAACTTCGCTCCTGAGGGATGTATGTAGAGCTGTGGAGGGAGTAAGTCTTGATTGTACGTGTATCGCTGTAGAGAAAGGAGGCTGGACGACGAGGTGCAATGTGAATGGGAAGAGGAAAAGAGGAGAGGCGCGTGGGTTGTTGACAGCTCGTGTTCCTTGTATGATCCCCACGTTAGTCTCTCATGTCATTCATGTTCTCTGTATGCATGCACACTTCCCAAAGAGAGGAGGGAGCGGCTGCTATGCACATCTCCATTTACTGGCTAATATCACAACAACATATGTATGTCAAAGTTCTCCGCTTTGTCCACACGCCTCCTCGCTGTAGTGTACCTCGAGAACGCCTGGACAAACCCGCCACTAATCATCCTCCTTCTCCCCCTCCCCCTCTTCCAGCGCCATCATCTCGGCGTCCAGTAGACGACCCTCCTCTCCATCCACCTCCGCTTCTCCCAACTGTAGTCTCTCCTTCTCCCTCCTCGCCTCCTCCAACAGCTCATTCTCCTTCACAAACGGCCGCTCGATATCGTAGCCCGCGGATTTGCTCAGATACTGTTTATCTATCGTCTCATTCTCATCAGTGTCAACTCTCACTCCTCATGAAAAGCATAAACTCGCCAATCGGGATACGACGCATGATGGCCGCCGTGACGCGCCCGGGGTCCGCCTTGTTCTCCCTTGTCCCCTTGCGCTTCAGCTGTTTCACCGTCCTGCCCGGGAAATACGACTTCATCAACGTGTAGTTTTCCCCGACTTCTGCCAGAGCCTGAAACATCTTGATCAACAACTCGTCTCGCTCAGCCGTCTCATATTCGCTCACCAAAAAGAACATATCCGTCTCCTCGGCCGTCCACCGTTCGCCCACAGGCTGCCTGCCATGGGTTGTCGAGTTGATCATGACGGTATCGAGGTCGACTTCCTCGACGACCCTTCCGTCCCGGTTATCCAGAATCGCTCTCCGCCTCTCCTCGGCAGCTTCCCTGTACCGCGCCAGATCATCGTCGGTCGATTCAATGACGTTCCCATCGGCGTCGTGTTCGATACGGTTACTCTCGTCCTCGTCAAACTGCCCTTCGAGGAAAGCAAACGTTCCGTCTTCTGCGTCGTTCTCGTCTTCCGCTTCCCGGATGAGATTGGAGACGTCAAAGCCGGTTTCGTCTCCCTCTCTTTCGGGCGCCATGTCCATCCCCATTTGCGTATCATTCGCTGCATCCCGGTCGCCATCGTCGTCCTCCTCTCCCTCTCCCTCCCCTTCCAATTGCGGAGGCGGCGTCGCGATTCTGACTGGCGCCACTCGCCTCAATTCCCGGTTGCCTCCTTCAGGCGGCGGCGTGATCCTGTCCGGTGCCAACTCGAACTCCTCTTCCGAGTCATCCTCGTCCGCCGAGACATCTTCTATCATGTCGAGATTCCCATTCTCCTCGTATTCCCTGTTCCGTTCCCTCCTTTCTTCCCGCATCCCGTTCCTCGTCCTTCTTACTTTTCTCCGAAGCAGCTGTCGTCTCCTCCACGTCGCTTCCGCCTTCTCCAGACGCTCGGTCTTCTTTTGCTCCTCCTTGTTTCTCATGTATCGATGCAAGATCATCGCCCGTTGCGAGACCTTTCCTTCAGAGGACAACGAGGTCGCCAACTGGGCCATGGTAACCGTCGACGGGTCGATCTCTTCGCCGACCAGATCTTCGGGCTCGACACCGTCCAACTCAGGATGCGACGGTGGCGGGGGTCGAGCGCGGCGCTGTACATTTCGATATTGAGCGAGACGCCTGTCCATCGTCGTTCCGGCGACACCCGCAGTATCATAATTTGCCCTCAGAGACCGCGGTTCCGGCGTTCGCGTTTGCGAACCACCAGGCGAGGCACTCCCATCGACTTGGGTTCTCGGTGGTGCCGCGATCTTTTTCGCTCTCGTCTTCTTGGCTAGAGGCCCGACCTCGCCTCCCTCGTCACCTTCCCCGCCCACCCCATGCTCGCG
>JASZXS010000167.1:0-33035 GCA_035521475.1 Tremellales sp. Uapishka_1 | reverse complement strand
GTCACGGCCAAGAACTATGACTTCGCCCAACGGCTCGCTTCCGTTCGGAGCGACGAGCAGAACGAGCGCGAGCGACGCAAAGAGGACAAGAAGCGCAAGCGGGAGGCTAGGCGGGAAAAGGAGGGGCTGGGAAAGATTGGCGTGATTACCATGGACGACGGGACAAAGGGCGCGTTTGGGAACGACAAGGAGGTGGAAAGGGCGAAAAGGGCTCAGGAGGAGATCAGCGATATGCTGGGCTTTGGGGGGTTTGGTGGCGGGAAGAAGAGGTAGCCTTCGGTTGTATTCTGTACCAACACAGGCGATTCGGACAAGATATTGCATGTCTGGGAAGACTACTAGGGAAACTTAGTGGTACACTATGAAGCCGGAACGGAGATATTAACAGAGTAGGGTGAGAATGGCGTGTACAGTCTATAGGAGGAGAGACGGCGAAGAAGAAATCGAAAAACGAGCAAGAGTATCGAGCCAACTACTCCTGACCGAAACCCAGGGTCTCTTCCACACTGTTGTGCATCCACATCAGCGACCTCCCAGATGATAACCAACACCACACTCACGCAATCGTCAGCTTCTGCTCGAGCATGTCGTACGACTTGTACGCCGGAAGATCTATTCGGTTGAAACAAGTGTGCGACTTCGGAAGCTGGTTGACCTCTCCCGCCTTTTCGATCGTAAATCGTCGTGGCCCGTCGGAACCCTGGAGATCCTTGAACCCGTTGACGGGGATTCTCGAAGTGCCCGTCGTGAATTGGAGTAGTCGAGACTGGAGTCACTCGGATCAGCCTAGCATCCTCCGACTTCAACAATCGACAAACCTTTCGCTCAGCCGGCCAGCCCTTTACGCACTTCCAGAACCACTCGACGACCTCGTCCGATGGGTTGCTGTTGACTGTCAGTAACGGTTTCGAGTTGAAGCGACGACAGACTCACTATCCTCGGTAGTCGGTGTGCTTCATCCAATCATCAACGTCGATCTCGGACATTCCACCGATCAACAGCTATAGGAAATCATCAATTTGGTGTTTCTGTCCGCAGAGCCAAAAGGCGGCGCACCTCTAGCTCTCGCTCGTCGAAAACGTTGATCAATTCCTGCGGGATCAACTCGTTGAAGCCCGACATGAACGCATCAAACTGTTCAGACACTCGTCGCGCGATTCGATACGTCGTGACCAGGCTATCCGAGCTCGTCAGCTCTACCATTCCATCTGTACTATGCAGCCAAGCGCGACTCACTCGACGTATTCCTTCTTGTTGTCCTCGGTCACCTCGACTTCCCGTCCTCCTTCCTTCAGATCGACCGTAACAATCTCGCCAAAGTGCTCTTCCGTGATTGAGAACGTATCCTCGATAACGTCCGTGATGTCATTCTCCAACATCCACGTCAAACCTCGGTGCAAGCCCGAATCGACCGACTCGAGATCCTGCAGCGTAATCTTCTTTTTGAGAATCATCTTGTAGAACGAGACGATAAAGTAGGCGTCGAGGAATCGACGGTGGAAGATGCCGAGACCGAGACATCGTCCGATGAACTTGAAGTAGTTGAGATGTTCCGGGTTGACGCCCGAGTTCGGGTTGATCTGCAGGGTGTAGTTGTCGTGCGCAGAGTACTCGAACAGGCAGTAGAACGGGTTGAACATTTCGTGGGAAAGCAGGAAGAAGAATTCTCTATTAGAATTCAATTCAACAGTCAGCAACACCTCTGTTGTAGTTTGATGCACAGCTTCGCTCACCTCGAAAGTCCTCCATAGTCCAACCCATCTTCACCCTCAAACTTGATCATCAATCGCTTCTTCAAGTCGGTCGGACTCTGTCGCATAATCTCCGTGTAACTGCCCTCGAAGATGTTTTCTCGCGACACCTTGATATGGCACTGGCCGGTGTTCGACCTCAATGCGGGTTGAGATCGGAAGTAGATCAACTTCCTTCTAAAGTCTCGCTTGTACTGAGGCACGTTCTGGTCCAAGGACGATGGCAGTCGCGGATCGTCCCACGTCGTCGTCTTGGTGTTGTGATCCACAAAGTACACTCGCGCGGTCGAAGTGAGACGCATCTCCCAGCCAGACGGCAAAGGTCCGAGTTGCGAGACGGTCGTCTGCTGCACCGACAGGTTGTTTCCAGCATTGGGCGCAATGACTCGCAGCAATTGCTGTCGTCTGGGGTCCACCCAGGTGGTCGTTCGCGTGTTGTGGTCGACGAAATAAGGTCGACCTTCGGGAGTGAACCGCTGCTCCCAACCGGCGGGAAGGGGACCCGATCCCGCAGTCGTAGCGCTGGCAGCTTGGCCTGCGACGGGTACATTCGATGCCCCAGTTCCAGTGGGCGTGACGGCACCTCCAGTAGCTTGCGGCGGCTGGACCTCGAGCATATCGTCGGCCAGCGTTCGCTGGTTGTGCCGCGCTCTAGCCTCGCCGGTCGTCGTGGCCTGCGAAGCGGCGTTGTTGACCTGATCATCGGTAGGACGGTTCCAGGTGGTCGTTCGAGTGTTGTGGTCAACGTAGTACTGTCTTCCGAGATGGTCGATTCGACGTTCCCAACCATTCGGTAGGGGACCCTGCTGATCCGCATGGGAATCAAACTGGTGTCCCGGCGTGGTGTTGGTGCCAGTCTGACCCGTAGCCGCTGCTTGCGTCGAAGGGTTGACGACGGGCGCACCCGTTGCGGCGGCAGCGACTGCACTAGGATTGACGGGATGCGAGGGGCCCGAGCCCGCGGGGCTCTCTGCTGCCGGAGGGTGGGGGGACGCAGGGCTCGCCGGAGGAGGCGTGCCGTTGGGTCGCAGCGTAGATCCAGGTCGAATGCCGCTCGATCCCGAAGGGCCGGCACCGGCAGCGGTGTTGAGCGACAGTGCCGAGGCATTAGTCGCGGGTGCAGCCGCAGCGGGCGTCTGGGCAGAACCAGGACCGGGGTTCTGGATAGGAGTGCTGGTTTGGGTGGAAAGGTAGACGATGAGTTTCCCGTTGACCGCTAGGGGTTCCGCGGATTTCTTGAGCTCTCGAGTGAGCATTTCTGGCATCTCATTAGCGATCACATCCCTCTTCCCAGCATTCCGAGGCTCGCTCACCCTGGCCCCCGAGTTCCAAGTCCAGTACATCCGAGACCTTGATGTTGATCACACCCAAGAATCCTTGGTCCTGAGAGCGGACGCATAAGCCCGTCGTTCCCCAAACAGAGTTGGGACACACCTTTCGCTTGAACTTCTTCTGGTCAAAAATCTGCACAGCGACGACGGACGAGTCCTTGACGGTACTAATGACGTCGTATCAGTATCGACACTATGTCTAATCTACAGCCCGCGCCCTAACTCACATGTCAAAGTTCCTACCAACGCACAAAAGCACCATCAGCACGGCATCCTTTTGTCCCCCACGTCCCGCACTGCACACTCACTCGTTCCAATACGGGTTCAGCGTTCGTTTGATAACCGAGGTCGTGAATATCTGCTCCGAGTCGACCGAGACGATTGCGAACGGGTCGGGTAGTCGCAAGATATCTCGTTTGATGAGAGAGTCCGCCGCGACGACTAGCGTTGGTCAGCACGTCTGACCTCGTTTCTCCTTACTCCATCCTCCACCGACTCACTCGTGATCCTGATCGTCTTGGACCTATGCATCACACAATAGTCAGCTTGAAGAACATTTACTCCACTTCCACAGATAAGAGACGGTTCGATCGGTCGGGTCCCTTTCATCCCAATCCCGAAGGCGGTGCGGATACGCGACTTGACTTACAGGTTGGTCCGCGAGGGGAGCACCATGTTGGGTTGCTGTACGTGTGATTTGCTGCGCCGATCCGAGTGATTGTTGGGTGTGAGAGATATGGGCTACGTAGATGGGAACGAGGGCGAGATGGGATGACAAAGGGTTTATATATAGCGTTGCACGATTCGGGAAAACAACGACGGGGCCTATTATCCCCTCTGGATTTCCAGGCGGTAAATCCCAAAAGTGGCACGTCCTCTCTATCACATACTTTACATCGAGACAAAGCATGGCCCACACGCTACGGAACATCAGCGCATCCTCCGTCTCCCTCCTCCCCATGTCAAACAGTACTTGTGCGCCAGTGCCCACGAACCAAAATACAGAGCTGCCGGCTCACTACCCAGCCGCTTTCCGTACCTTCCTCTTCGGCGCCTCTTCCTCTTCCTCACTCGGATCCTCCTCCTCGCTCCCTTCTTCATTCTCTTCATCCCCGTTCGAGGTTTCCTTGGCCCCACGACCCCCGCTTCGGACCTGCGCAAAAAACAGCTGCGTCTCTCGTTCCGCTATATTCGTAAGCGAGTACTCGTTATCTGTCCGTCCGTCCATCAGCGTCGTCGTGACATCCACCCGCATCCCACAGACCTCTCGGCACCAAGAATTGTCCTCCGATAGCCATGATGAAGCTCGTCTTGTGTATCGAGACTTTGACTGCTCCCTGAACCACGTAAAAGATCTGCCCATCTCGCCTTCAGCTTCTGCTTTCATTGCCACCCCCAACGACCAGACCCACATATGAATTATCCTTTGTCAATTTCCCCGGTTTCTCCCCATTGACGGGGAGAAACACGAATCCCGAAGCGAGATAGTCGCCGTCGGCAAGGTTTCTCGAAAACGAAAACGAGTGATTCGCCGCCGGTTTCAGTTCGCGGTTCGTCCACGTACTCGCAACCTCTGCCCAAATCCCCATCAATGGGTGACCTCACCAGCAGACAGCAGGACCTACTCTTCATGCGTTCTTCGCCACTCTGATGGTCATGAATCATGCCCATCTGATTCGTGTCGTCGTCCCACCCACGCTCCGTCTCGTCCACATCGATATTCTCGTCGTCCGACCCCCGAGTGCGCGATTTAGAGCGTGCAGCCTGCCGTTTCTTTCGCGGTGGCGGTTTGTCCGACTCGTCCGGGAGGTGAATGACTTCCTTGATGACGGCCAGATTGTGCCCTCGGGTATACTCGAACTTCTCGCCCTTCCACCATTTCAGCGGGGCGAAATGCAACCGCTTGGAGCGCGTCTGGAAGTCTCCGTGCACGCCATCCTTTCCCGTTTTCTCTGCTCATAGGTATCAGTCCTTGCCCATTGCCGCACACATCATGTCACCGCGCTCCACTTACCCAGAGTACTCAGCCGACTCCGCTTCATCTTCACCGCCTCCGCCGCCGCCGCTGGCGTCCGCTTCTCTTTCGGAGGCGCGTTCACTCGGGTTTTCTTGCGAGGTTTCTTGACGAAGGGCTCGGAGTCGGACTCGTGGCCATCCTCCTCGTCTCGTTCTTGTCGCCGCATCGCATCGTTCTCCAGGCTCACATCCCCGTCCAAATCCGCATTTTCATCCGCGTCTCCATTCCCGCCCACATCATCATCACCTCCACCCTCGCTTCCACCTCCTAGTTGAGACTGATCGTGATCCTGCCCGTTTGGCCCGGCGTCGTCGAACGACATGTCGCCGAGATCGTGTAACAGTTCCCCGGCCTCGCTCGCACTTCCTCCCCCGCCCTCTTCCCGCTCCTCCTCCCGTCGTCTCCCTACCCTGCCCACGCTCTTTCGACTCGCAAGGCTGATCCGTCGAGCGTCCTCCAGGTCCTCGACCTCGCCGCCTTCCTCTTCCTCCTGCTGCCCTTCATTCTCCTCCTGCACATCCTGATCCTCCATCTCCTCCAATATCACGCGACCTTTCCCGCGAGCCTCGCTCCTCCTTCCCTGCTTCTGCGCCGGCGACGCCGAGACCGACTTGTTCTGCCTCCTCGTCGACTTCTGCGCTGGCGAAGCCGATACCGACTTTGACGTCGCCCTGGTCGATTTCTTGCCACTCCCGTGCACGCTGAGTGAGTTCAGCGCGTCGTCTATTCCGAGCTCGTCGTCTCTCCCAGGCGACGGCGAGGGTACGTAGGCCACTCCTATCCGGGACTTGCGCTTCGAAGGCGATATCGTCGACTTTCGCCCCGCCCTCCGCGGGGACGGAATATCGTCGTAATTGACACTAGGTGATGCCTGAGGTAGTTCCGAATTCCTCGGCAGCGAGACCGTCGGCGGTGGATCTATCATACCGATTCTCAGCTCACTACCTTACAAAACAGCCAGGCTTCCCACTCACTCTTGTTGAAGTAGCTCGCGGGGGTCGAAGACGATCCCAAGCCTAGATCATCGTCTCCCAGAAGATCCACCTCGAACTCCTCTTCCCCGCCGGCCTCCATGCCCGCGAGCTCGCTCATCCTCCCCTTCTTCTTCCGCACCGTACTCGGCGCTGGCGCAGGAGTGGTCATCATCGAGAACGAGCCGTAAGTCGTATTGATGCCCGCTGGCGACTTGAAGAACTCGTCCGGGTCCTCGAACCCATCTTCATTCAACGGTATATTGGTCGGCATCGCGATTCCCGTCCGTCTGTCCGCCCAAGAAGTGGGAATATCAGCGCCGCTTCTACGTATCAAGGGATAATCCGCTCACGTCCCCACGTCTTTCGGTTTGTTGTTGAACGGCACATATTGCTTCTCGGCATTCCTCCCTCTGCGGCCTCCGCCTGGCGTAGTGAGTTGCGGCATATAAACGAATTGCCAAGGTTTTGTAGTGCTATCTTCTTCCCTTGCAAGAGCCGGTAGTCTGCGCAAGACGTGATTATGCGACAGCGAGGAGGGATGAAAGTGTGATCCAGACGGCATTCGGGTTTGGGTTGTTGATCTTCGGGTGTCCAGGTCGATTTGCTTCCGTCGACGCGTGTGGCAGCTTCCCTGAAACTCAGCGCCACATATCCTACCCCTTTAGATGAGCGTCTCTCTTTACTAGATTATATGCATAGCCGCTGGGACGTAGGTTGAGCAATCTCCTCTCCTAGGCAGCGCTTTTCCGCCTCTCCCTTCCCCGTAATAGTATCAGACCGAGTCTCCCGTACGTTGTCTTTCACCATCGCCTCAACAGGTCGCCGGAATCCCCGACTACGCCCTGCCATTGTCGCTACTGTATATCACACAAATGTGATGCTATCCACGACGTGGTCGCTTTCCGAGTACCCCAAGACATTCTCGATGTGTGAACTACTCCCTGTCAGCTATCGACCCCTCATTCGACAGCTAGACAGCAAGACTCACCTCTTCATCCCCTTTATCCTATCCATTTCGACAGAGTTGTACTGCGCCAGCCCTTTTCCGACCTCCACCTCCTCCCAATCCTCCTCCAGAATGACCTCATGGCTCAGCGCACTGGGGCCAGCTTTGGATGGCAAAATAGCCGGAGAGGGCGGAATCGATCGGGAGAGCGGATCCAGCGAGGCGATCGAGGACGAAAGGGAGGCGGTGGGAAGGATATTGGGAGTCGAAGGCTGCGAGCTGTCTTCGGAGGACGGGAGGTCGCGGAATCGTCTGGAGGGTGTTGGGGCCATCGATGTCGAGGGTGTCTGATGGGGCGAGGTCTCGTCGTGAGACTGACTTAGGTTCATTCTACGTCGCACAACAAGTCGGACGGCTTGATGCGAGGCAAAAGCTCCTTCGATACGGACCACGCCGGCGGGGAGTAGTCGGCCACCGGATTCCTTGCGGCGAATAGCGCGCAGAGCTCCCTCGTCAATACTGCTCGAGTCAGCTGGTAGCGCCATGACAGGCCAGGAAGTTTAGCTCACACTACTGTTCCAGCAACATGCAGCCCATGCGCAATCCACCATTTTCGACTGCCCTTCCTGATCAGCTTGTGTTCCAGCAGGAAGATAACCTAGTCAACTTACTCTTTGATAGCGATCTCCCTCCTCAAGAACTTTGTGCACAATGGCCCGACCTCTTCTTCTCCTTCTATGGGGGCCGTCTCGCGACACGGTCCAGGCCCCTTTTCTATGATCCCAAAGATATCCTCCACCTTCCCCGAATCCATCACCACCGTCGTCACCCCCGCGGCCGTCGCCAGTTCGGCGGCAATGAGTTTCGTTGCCATACCCCCCGTGCCAAGTGATGATCCCAGAGTGGACGTAGATACTATGTGAGGTCAGTGAGGACGGTGGGGCAGAGCGAGATCTATGCTAACCAAATTGCTTGATCTTCTCGATATCCCTCACGATTCTCACGGGCTTGGCATCTGGATTGGTTCTCGGATTCTCCGTGTATCTGTAAAGCGAATGTGTCAGCTCGTCGTCCTATCAGGCCGAAGCTGTGGTTCTACTTGCAAGCATTGCACGTCGGTCAGAAGAAAGAGGTAATCCGCATGAACGATATTGGAAGAAATGGCTGAGAGTGTGTCGTTGTCACCGAATTTGATTTCCTGGCCACATGTAATCAGCTTATCCTTACTGATCGCTCTCGAACACATCGCGATCGACTGACCGTCACAGCCACCGTATCGTTCTCATTTACAATGGGGACAACTCCCATGTGAAGCAGCTCGGTGAATGTATTCTGCGCATTAAGGTATCGTGTTCTCTGCTCGCCTTGGTTCAGCACATCAATCCTTCTCTTGCACCTTGACCCACATCAGAAATATCCATTCTCGTCAAGAGAATCTGCGCGATAGGCTGGTCCACTTGGCTGAAGAGATTGTCCCATAGTGCAATGAGCCGCCCTTGACCGATAGCCGCCAAAGCCTGAGGAACATCTCTCAGCTCCTTGCGCACGACCACAGACACGCAGCTGACCTGCTTATGACTCAGACCCTTGCCTCGCTCTTTCAGCCCCATGCGACGGATTCCCACACCGATAGCTCCTGACGAGACGAGGACGACCCGATGACCTAGTTTGCGGAGGCGGACTACCGTTTCGACGATGGAGGAGAGAAGCTGAAGGTGCGGAAGGAAGGGATACGTTGGGGATATGATGGAGGACGTTCCTACATTCTGTTGATTGGTTCTCTGGCTCGACCGCTGTGCGGAAAGCCGCTGAGAGGGAGACCACACTCACCCAACTTGATGACAATCGTCATTCCCGCCGACTTGGGGCGTTCTTTTGACTTGGTGATTCATCAGCGTGGCCTAAATCCGCCAGTGAGAAGGTCACCTACAGTCATGTTGACCGCTGTCCCCGTCGTCTCTCTGCTTGTGCTCGTGCGTGCTCTAACTTTCGAGTGGACGTCCTCCATTTGACTCGGCGACCTTATCAACCGGCCAAGGAACGCGCAGAGTTTTCCACGTCACTAATTGTTGAGACACGCATTTGATCAATCATACTGTTCTCGGTATTCTGAGGATGGGATACATTGCAGGGATCGCTTTGTAGCTAGAGGATTCCGACAGAAGATGTGCACGATGAAGTGTGATCGGGCACGTCTCGACCGAGTTTGATCTGGAGAGGAACGAGGACTTTGATTTCTCTGGCAGAACCCCTTTTCTTATTCGAAGGCCAAAGCCTTCCGGTCCATGAGATCGCATTACCCGTGAATGATCGAAGCAGTAAAAGTACGGCTTGACTACAGCTCGGTCTCAGGGAGCTGCACTTCGAGGTGGAGCGTGGAGGGACGACAACGAATACATGGTATCAGGTCTTTTAAACATTCTCACTCTCCCTTCTTCACTCGGCATCAAGAGGACATGTTTCAGGCTGTTGATTGACCTGGAGCCGAGGTCAGTGAGACAGAACGTCATTGACCTCGGAGGGACTTGCCTGGATACCACCACGCTTGATGAGGTCCGAATCTGGGAACGGTCGCTTCCATCCTCCCTCAGACACCGGTGTCGATAGCCATAAACGCAGCAGGTGTCGTCGTGGGTGGGGCGGAGGGTAGTCGACGTAGGCGGTCCGCGCGTGAAAGACGTGCGCTGGGGATAGCTCAGTGAGGGAGCACTTGCAGTTACTCACTGTCTGCGACGAATTGGATATCACCGACTTTCAACACCATGTGCAAGGCTAGACGCTGCGCGGTATCCTCGAGGACCTGAATCGCTTCCAGCTGTTCAGCAGAGTGGCCCGGGATATGTCCCGCTTCGATGTGTCGCGTGACTGAGAGGTGTCAACACAGTCTGCCGAGACGTATGCAGGAGTAGTTCTCACTGGACTTCACGAAATACGGATCGTAGTGCGAGATCAGGCTACAGACGTCAGGTCCATTTCAACGACACGACTTACTGTCCATCATGGTAGTAGAAGACGGATTTCTTGACCCAGCCGTTCTGACCCTCCGACACTTCGCCTTTACGGTCAAAGTACCAGTTCGGTGTTGCCAGCAGTTCCGCAACGTCGGGACGCTCCGCCTGGAGCGTCTTCCATAGTTGATGGGCAGATACCACGTCGCCTGAAGACAAATCAGTCTACGTCACGAGCAATGGTCGACACTACTCACTTTCACCTCCCTCCTTGGCTTTGTGCAGACACAATAGCCCTACAATGTCCGCAGCATCGGTGTGAAAGAACTGTCGCGCAGCGGTGCTACGTCGAGTGAGTGCTTGCGTAAGACGGATACGGGCGGACCTACGAGTATATACGGACTTTGTCAATCTGCGTGGGATCGTTCCCGATGTCCTGAGAAGCGTCAGCAATGTATCATTACCTGATACCAGAGTACACACCTTCACATGGCCCAAGACATGACCTTTTCCGTTTTGAGAGAGCGTGTGGCCGAAGACAGTCCCGATCGCCAAGTAGATCGCTGCACTTTTCTCCACCGGCCAAGAATCAACCGGCAGCCCCTCTATCAAAGTAAAGCCTGGGCCGTTTACGACTCTCTCTCGGATCCCCTTGAGGAAGGTTTCGACGACAGGAGGCAATGGAAACGTAGCCTGCACGATCAGCACGGGTATCCTTCAGTAGGTACGTACCCGTCGGATCTCGGTGATATTCTTCCCACTCTTCTGAAAGCTCTCGTACGCTCCATCCAGGGCAGCGATCTGCTCTGATGTCCAGGTGTATTTCCACTGGTCGGGGTTGTCGACGAAGTCTTCCCGCTTCCAGACCGTGGGGCCCGTGACCTGCTTGGGGAACTTGTTGTACGGCTGGATCAATTCGGCGAGGGGTTCCGTCTGTCCCGCCGAGAGAAGCGTCTGCGTAGGTGTAGCGATGGGCATGGTGTGGATATCGATACATCACATTGCTTCTCCCCCCGCCTTATTTTATCTCGACGCGGGATGCGATGGCGCCATTCTAAGCGGGATGTCGTACATGGGAGATGCGCTTAGATGGTGCCTGGTAGATGCCAAAGTCGTGATCGCGAGGCGTGGCGGCGTCTTTAATCGAGGAATGGTAATTGACCATGGCCGTCATTTTCAAATCAAAGCCCGGCTTCTTCGAGGCCGAGAAAACATTTCGCATGAAAGCAGACCACGATCAGTGTGATTGTCCGAAACCACAACGAAACAAAATATGGTCCCCTTACAGTTCGCCTACTGGTAAGTGTCCACGCGCGCGGCCCACCTGGACGCTCGTACTGAGTCGCGTAGGGTCCCCAACGTTTCTGGCGGCTTGGTCGTCAGCAAGATACCGCAGAGAACCGACCACTCGCTCGAGTACAACGTGAAGCTGGCTCAAATCGCCGAAGATCACGGATTCAACTTTGCGCTTACGCAAATCCGTTTTCTGGCGAGTTATGGCGCAGACGAGCAACACGAGGTAAGTCGGCGAGAGGAGACAGGTCTGACGACCGATACAGAGCGTCTCATTCTCGCATGCGATCCTGGCGCAGACGAAGCGATTGCAAGTCATTGCTGCGGTGCTCCCTGGTCCTTGGAACCCGACCCTGGCCGCAAAAGTCCTAGCTGGTATCCACTTGTACACTGGCGGTCGAATTGCCGTCAACGTGGTTTCCGGATGGTTCAAGCAGGAGTTTATTTCGATAGGAGAGCCTTGGCTGGAGGTAAAGCTTGTGCAGGAGGGAACGAGCTGATGGGTTCTCCAGCACGAGGAGCGGTACCGTCGATCGTCCGAATTCATCCAGGTTCTGCGCGGGATCTGGTCGCAGTCGCCCTTCAACTTTGCTGGCGAATACTACAAGTACGTCGATTATAACCTGTCTCCGAAGCCCATCGCCATCAAGGCGGCCGAGTCCGAAGACCTCTCTCCGGCATATCCCACGATATTCATGGGCGGCAACTCGGTTTCGGCGAGAACAATGGCATCGACTTATTGCGACTGGTTTTTCATGAATGGCAATACCGATCAGGTGATCTCGGATTATATCCTGGACGTGCGGAAGCAGTCTCACGCACTGGGACGTGTGGTCAAGACCGCGGTAAAGTGAGTGAGGTAGGTCCAAACACAATGTGCTGACTGTCTTAGTGGCTTTGTCATACTACGTGATACCGAGGAGGAGGCGGTGGCCCAGCTGAACGCCATCATCAATGGTGCCGATCTCGAAGCTGTCGCGAAATTTAACGAGGCTGTGAAAGAGGCAGGACAGTCCGCAAAGGGCGGACAAGGAATGTGGGCGACCGCCAGCTTGAAAGACAACGTCCAGTTCAACGAAGGTTTCCGTACCGGCCTGATCGGTACGGCAGAAATCATCGCGCGGCGAATCATCCACCTCAAGTCATTGGGTGTCGATCTCGTTCTGGTGAGTGATCCTGCTGATATCAAGCGACAAATGAGCTGATGGCTTTCAGACGGCATACCTCCATTTCCAGGAAGAGATCGTCGAGTTTGCGGAGAAGGTCATGCCCCTCGTGCGAAAGTATGAAGAAGAAGCAATCGCTTCAGGCGAGGCGTCAAAATGGCCGACGTTCGACAACTACCCGGCGCTCTCAAACGGGACAAATGGCGCCAAGCGGGAAGGTCAGGATGAAGGAGAGGACGTTGCGTCGGCAACCAAGAAATCAAAGATAACTCCCGCATGATACAATGGTTTCACTGCTCAGCCGCTTTTCTGCTACTCCACTTATTTCCGTGTCCTGTTCATCGACCACTTACCCCACGTCGCAAAAGAAAGGAGGAGGAAAGGTAACATAGGTGATGGAACGATACTTCAATTGAGTTCGGCGCCGTGGGCGGCTTTCGGCGTATAGTGGTCCACGGGTCGGAGTCGAGGCCGCAATCATGCATTGATATTTCAAATAATCTATCCGCAGCGTCTAGCCTTTGTACAGTGCGATTGCTCTTCTACGCTCATCTGTTTCCGTCTTCCAGGTACCTCGAAAGCCCTGGCCTGATCCAGCTCTTTCGACACAAGTTTCACCTTTACGCTAGCTTCCACTTCCGAATTCTTTCTCTTCCCCGCCGCCCCCAAGTCCGGACCATCATCCTGCAGGGAAACGATGAGCTTCACTCCACTGCTCACGTTCCCGTTCTCCAAGCGGGACAATCCCGCTTCGATGGCCGCCAGACCGCCTGGGATAACTTCGTACTTCCCCGGTACCAGTTCTTCCGTTTCGAGTAGATCGGTAAGGAGATTCAAAATCATCCGAGACCACCCGTGCTGCCCATAAAAAGTGGTCGAAAAGCTCATGCGCGGCGCTTCGATCTTGCGGACGGCATCGAGCTCGTCTGGTACCGGTGCTGGGCTTCCGACCAGGGTTACCAGCTTGCCCAGCGGGACTTCGGTCGGAATGAGAACGTTGTTCTCCCTACGCCATCTCTTCGAGCCCTGCAAGAGATTTGAGACTGCCACCGCGGTGTCTTTGCCGACATTGTCAATGGCGAATGCGAGCTGGACGCAATCAGCCAAGGTAATATATTCTTCATTTGACCACTCACCTCGTCGTGTGTGATCTCACGGAGGAGCCGGATCTGTGTCGCAAGGGGTAGGGATCTGTCGACGACCGCGTCCGCGCCGAGTCGATTCAACCAGTCTTTGTTTCCAGCCGCTGCCGTGCAGACCACTCTCAGGCCCAACTTTTTGGCCATTTGGATCGCATGTGCCCCTGTCGAGCCAGCACCAGCCCATATTCTGTCGTTAGCTCACGCTACAACGACGGAAACTTACAGAATCCATCGACGATTGCTGAGAGGCTGGGGAGACGATCTCGAAATACCCAAGGTCTTCATCAAGGCAACGACCGAGGTCAGGCAGCCCGTTCCTAACGTCGCGCCCTGCTCGAGAGAGATCTTCGATGGCAGATGCCCTATCTCGGCCTCATGATGGATGGAGTATTGCTGGAATGCAGCAGTACGAGGGTCACTCAGGTTGGAGCAGAACCAGACCTGACTCTCGTCAGCCAAGCTACTGGTTGTATTGCGAGCTGCTCTTACCCTGTCTCCGACCGCAAAGCGCGTCACATCCTGACCAATGGACTCTACGATACCAGCACCATCCCGCCCCAACACTCGTTCCTCCTTTGCCAAGGTGAAGCCGTATTTGACGCCTTGCCAGTCATACGGATTAAGTGCCACGTACGCCGTTCGAACGAGTACCTCGAGCGCTCCCGGTTTCGCCGTCTCGATATCGTGACCCACAGACCAGATGGCTTTCTTCTGCTCGGCGCGTTTCGCCAGCAGTCCAGTATGCTTCAGCGACATTCTTGCTGTGGGTAGTCAGATTCCATTTCAGAGATCTCTTGCATGCCATCTCGCTTAATCTGTCGGTCCAGGCACGGATAGCGACATATCCAAAGATCCGAACGCAATTTCCCGTCATGTCGCCATCCGCCACTCGAAGGCCTCAGAAGCAGGTATGGCGATTCCGGGGATCGAGTGGCCGAGAGCAGAACGTCAACTGCGGATTGCAATTACCTGGTAACGAGAGCGGATCTCCTCCCCGCAAAGCCCAGACGCGACCTCCATCGTGATGGCAATGAAATACCTGTCTTTCGCCCGAAATGATGCCATCCCAAATCGAGTGCCCTATATAGGGGCTGGGAGAGGAAAGAAAGCGCCACAGCACTTCATTATCCGCAATGTCAGACGTGACCATTCCCTTGAGCCAAGGTGCCGGCTACGGTGTGGTAGTCGGACTGGGTGCCCTATTTGCACTCGGTATGATCGGTATCACCCAACTACTGAAAAAAGAAGGCAACGTCGAAGACTCTGAAGAGTTCACTGGTGGGTCGAAAGAGCTTGAATAAGTTTTATCGCTGAGCTGTGGTTGGTAGTCGCCAAACGATCCGTCGGAACTGGACTTACTGCCGCCGCTGTGATTTCTTCGTACGTTTCTCTCTCTCTCAATCCTTTCCTGAAAGAAGGCTGACAAATCTGCAGCTGGACTTGGAGGTAGATACCTTGCCGAATAGGTGGTCGACTACTCCAATACTGACTCCATACAGTACGACACTGCTGAGCAGTGTGACTGTCGCCTACGAATATGGCGTCGCCGGGTCCTTCTTCTACGCCGCCTGCAATTCGACCCAGATCATGGTCTTCTCGAATCTCGCTATCCAAACCAAACGCAAAGCTCCCAATGCAAGGACCTTCCTCGAGATCATCAGGGTGCGCTACGGCAAGACTGCCCACTTCTCCTACATGTTCTTCAGTTTGGCATCCAACATTCTTGTCGTGTCCTCGATCCTCCTCGGAGGCGCTGCTGCCATAAACTCTCTGACTGGTATGAGCATCTACGCCAGGTGAGTTTTCCCTCCCATGCTTTTGTACCATCGCTGACGGGGGACAAAGTTTGTGGTTACTTCCTCTAAGTGTGGCGGCATACACCTTAAGAGGCGGACTTCGAGCCACCATTCTGACGGACTATGTAAGCGAGACATCAATCTCTTCCGCCTTGTTCTAACCGGCGCCCAGCTCCACACTGCCATTATCTTGATCGTCATACTCATTTTCTGGTTCTCGGTTTACGCTACTGGATCTCAAATCGGTTCGCCAGCGAAAATGTATGACCTCTTGATCGAAGCTGCGGCACGAAACGACTATTCGGCACCCACCAGAGATGGAAGCTACCTCACTATCCGGTCCCTCGGTGCTTTGAAGTTTGCCATCTTGTCCATTTTGGAATACACCGGGGTCGTCTTCCTCGACAACAGTTTCCACCAAGCGAGTTCGCTCTCTCCCTCTTTCTGAGCGTATGCTGACTAGGCTTCGCAGAAAGGCATTGCCGCCGACCCTGCTTCGGCTGTGCCGGGATACGTTCTCGGAGGACTCTCTTGGTACGCCATGCCCTTCACCCTTGCTACCACCATGGGCTTGGTTGCTGTCGCGCTCGAAAACACTCCGGCCTTCCCCACTTTCCCTCGACGCATGAGCTCGGCCGAGCTGAGCGCCGGTCTCGCGCTTCCCTACGCGGCGCAGACTATCGCAGGAAAAGGTGGTGCGGGAGCTGGTGAGTTGATCATGCCAACAAAAAGGGCAAGTCTAAAATCTCCTTAGTTTTGGTCCTCATGTTTATGTCTTGTACGAGCGCTATCTCGTCACAACTCATCGGAGTCTCGACCGTTCTCTCCTTCGATGTGTACAAGACTTGTAAGCTTTCGGCGATCAACTCTTTCTGCTTAGACTGATAATGCTATCCTAGACTTCCGGCCAAACTGCACCGACGCCCAACTCGTGCGCGCAGGTCATTATGCGGTCGCTGGATTTGCGCTGTTCATGGCTGGCTTCGCAAGCATGCTCCACGGTGCCTCCATTGATCTCGGATTCATCTACGTAGGTCTCGCGGCAATCGAGCTCAAGCTGACCTGTTCAGAATATGACTGGAATCTTCACCGGATGTGCTCTCCCCGGACTGGTCCTCACCTTCTTCTCGTCTCGCCAAGGACCCATCGCAGCCGTCGCCAGTATCTGGGGCGGCTTTGTCTCGGCAGTCGTCGTTTGGCTCACGCTCGCGCACAAGTTCTCTGGCGTCGTTACGGTCGCTTCGGTTGGACAGACCGACCCGTGCATGTACGGAGTCATTGCTGGCATTGGTGGCGCGGCCGTAATCACCGGAGTTATCTCGATCTTCAAGAACGCCAAATATGACTGGGAAAGCCTTGCCGCTGTACGAGTGGTCGATGTCGACGGAAAGGAGCGCGACGTCGCCCTCAACGACGACAATTACGATGCGGCTCGCCTCACCAGAGCGGCCTACATCGCCCGCACCATCACTGTCGTCCTTTTCTTCGCACTGTTCATCATTTGGCCGTTGACAATGTACGGCACTGCATACATCTTCTCAAAGCGCTTCTTCGAGGGATGGGTCATTGTCTCGGTGCTCTGGGCCTTTTTCGCAATCTTCACCGTCAGCGTGTTCCCTATCGTCGAAGGCAGACACACCATCGCTGCAGTCGCCCGAGCTGCTTTCAACCGGAACAAGGTTTTCGACGTACAGAAAGACTTGGATCATCACCATCACAACGGCATCAACACTCCTGAATCGGACGACGTAGAAGACAAGACATGGGCTGAGAAATAGGATTTCTATGGTTTTGGGATACTCATACAGATACATAGGTGCAAAGTGGTTCATGGAATGCAAGACGTTTTGTCCGCCTTTCTCTCGCTCCATTACAGTTGATAGACGATCATCACCTCTTTTCGTATGACTCGTGCTTGAAGCGTACACCGTTTGTCTTTACTGCTACTCTACTCTCCAACTATGATCAGCCACTACCACAGAAACTGCCACTTTCCCGGAGCAGCTTCCCCCGGAATACCACAGATCAGTCCATTCCGTACCGAGGCATCTTGCATCTCCAAGCTCAATTGCACATCGTCTCCCCGCAGCGGTCCAAGCGAGCAGGTCACCTCATGCCTAAACGAGCCCGGCTTTATCGCCAATCGCCCTCATTTCGAAAAAGTTCCCTCCGAGATTGCAGTTCATCTAATGGCGTGACCTGATACGCGGATGATGAAATACCCGGTTGATCGCGATGATATCGCCATTCGCCGGCAGTGGACAAGTCAATTGGGGCCCAATGCTTCTCATGCCTGGAAAAAACGTCTCCTGCTTCACCTTTTCCACATCCAGCTGTTCGTTATGCCATCGACGTCCAACCCGAAGCGCGTAGTAATCATCGGTGGGGGCATCTCTGGGATTGCCCAAGCGATCCGACTGAAGGAAGCGCTGAAAGACAAGGTTCAGATAACGGTAAGCCTTACTGCCACACGTCTGCTGATCGCTGTAGATCTTGGAGAAAGCGTCTGCCCCCGGAGGTATCTGGAGAGACTCGACGTGGCCTGGTGCAGGTTCGTCCTTTTGCATTGATTTGAGCTAACGACAGGTGTCGATATACCAATTCACCTCTATAGTCTATACTCGGACCTGAGATCCGACTGGAAGAATGTTTATGCGACACAAGAAGAGGTTTTGAGCTACTGGCGGGACTTGATTACAAAATATGGTAGGTCTTATGGGTAAGAAGGGCCGCTGATGAGGCAGATCTGTGGTCGAAGTTCTTGTTCAACACGGAATATACTGCATCGGAGTGGTCTCATCAGGCTCAGTTTCATACGGTCCACGCGACGAACGTCCTGTCGGGCGCGGAGATCGATTTGACAGCCGACATTCTCATTTCAGCCAACGGACCGTTGTCCAAACCCCTGATTCCTCGTCTGCCTGGAATCGACAACTTCAAAGGAGTTTCGTTCCATAACCTCAAATGGGACTCGAGCGTCAACTTTGAGGGTAAACGAGTAGCTGTCATAGGAAACGGTAGCTCAGGGATCCAGTTCATTGTGAGTAGAGAGGTTCGCAGCAATGTGTTGACAATGTAGCCGGGGCTTGCCGCGATCCCAGGTGTCAAATTGACCCAATTCATCCGGTCAGGAGGGTTCTTCTTCCCCAAGAGTGTGGTTGTCTCACTCAACGGAACAAAAACGTAGCTGACCTATCCTACAGTCAATCCCGAATATACCACACTCCAAAAGTTTGCTTACCGATGGGTCCCTGGACTCCTCTCCTATAATCGATTACAACTGTTCAGAGCCGTGAGTGTAATCATTGCTACAAGGTACACTATTTGACCATATCAGCACAACGACCGTTGGAACGCGCGTAGCTACGAGGACGGCCAAGGTCATGACAGTTTGGAGCTTGACCTTCTCAAATACCTCAGCGATAATGCGCCTCCCGAATACCTAGAAGCTCTGACTCCCAAATATCGTCAGTCCATATTCTGCGCAGGTAACGTGCTTTCAAGCTGACGCCGTGCAGCTCTGGGCTGTAAAAGACCCGCCTTCGATGCAGGCTGGCTTGCGAGTCTTCATCGACCGAATGTCCATCTGACAAATAGCCCGATCACCGAGATCACTGCGGGTGGAATCGTGACGGGAGATGGAGTGGAGACAAAAGTAGACATAATCATCTATGCTACGGGCTCGGATGTCGCTAAACATGGCGTCGGCGTCAACGTCGGACTGAAGGGAGAAGACGGCTTGGAGCTGAGGCAATACTGGGAGGAACTGAACGGGCCTCAGGCGTACCTCGGCCTGGCGGTGCCAAAGGTGTGGTTCGCGTCTTTATATCTCACATAGCTTTGCTAAGGGGGTCTTCAGTTCCCTAACTACTTCATGGTACTTGGTCCCAATGCTATCGCCGGGTCCTGGGGGTGGACTATCGGCAACCAGGTAAACTATTCAGACATCAGCTGTGACTGACTTCTGTAGACTGCGGTCATAGCGCGTATTGTCAAGGAGGTAAGTTTGTATCTGAATGACTGGTCCTAGATAGCTCACTGCATTTAGATGTCTGATTACGGATTGTCCTCCATCCAGCCAGATGAGTCTGTCTTCCACGCTCGCAACAGTGAGATTCAAGCCCGTCTTGGCCAAAGTGTTCGTTTGCAATCTTGAGCCTAAGAAGTTGAGGATTGACTTGTCAACAGACCATGGCGAGCAATCAATGTACCAGTTGGTGGCGTATCACCGATGGCAAAATCACGGTTCCCAACTCCTTGAGTGCAGGTATGTCCAATCTTTAGCGATTTGTCAACATTCTGATACTTCACAGCTCAATCATGGGCTGCAACCCGAACCACACACTGGGCGGAGTGGGTAGCGGTGGCATTCTCCCCTTCTTCAGGTGGTGAAAAGCCACAGCTACGCCGTGTCGACGTCGCTCAGAAGGAGAAGCTGAGGCAGTTGACTACTGCGGTGTCAGTCGCATCGGCCATTGCGTCGCTTGTGGCTTTGTATAACTACCGGGATTCTGTCCCAAGCCTATTGCGTGCTTATTTGTAGAGGGATATACGCTTCCACATACGTTATACGCTCACGGCTAGTGCGCCAACCTGGTTCCCTGGAGATCATCTCATGTCGTCGCGCTAGCGCACTCACTTGTTTACAATATCGGCGTCGTCTTCGTGGTGGGAAGTCAAGGAGCGAGCTGGGAGACTGCAGACACGCTTCTGACAAGCACCGTCGGTCATAATTTCGCAAATTCCCATGCGCGGAACATTGTGGGACCCTGCTTTTCAAGCCGCAAGGTGTGCCGGCAAAGAACCTGCAAAAGGTCGACGGCAATATAAAGACGCCCAGGTGCGGGTCAGGATGTTGCTTAATGATCTCATGGTAGTTAATGTGTCTCATTGTTTAGCGACAGGACTAGCTCCTGTCTTATTTTGGAGCCATTCGCGTCTTGTGACGAGTCTAACGGTCGAGGTGTGAGCTGAGTCGTTAAAGGTTTTTACTTCGTGAGGCTTTGGCTATTAAGTCTGATCGGTCTCAATTACATTCCCTGCGCGATAGCGACCCTTTATAGAGGCAAGCGACGAATCCGGGGTTACTCTTTTACTAGACTCCTTAGAGGTTCCGGCACGGGTATCCTCGTATATAAGTTGTTGCAGCCCCTCGAGACTTCTGCATGCATCTAATCTCTTCTATCCTTCGACTTCGTCCTCTCGTTGGGCCTTGACCCTCCAGCTTTGCAAAGCTGATAGGGCCGCTATACCTCCAAAAACTAGCCACACAATGGGGAACTGCTCCCTGGCACTAACGCTGTACAGAGATCTGCAAAAGCTTGAGCACATATCAAACGAAGAACACCGTCAGCTTACCCAATGGCAGCTGGCCCAACGGATCTCGCGAGCGCAGAAACACTAAGAGATATCCCATTCAGACCTCCTAGTGAGGAGGGAGAAGGAGCAGCCATATTGAGAGCCATCATGTTCAGACTAACCATCAACGTCTTGATTGTTGTAAAGACCACTAGCACTCACGGGAAAACCCAATCGCCGACTACATAGAGGAGAAGGTGAGGTATCATCAGGAACCACATGTCCTTCATGGATCCATCCGCCACCCAAGCTTCATCATGGGGTCCGGAAGCCAGAGCGTTCATGACTGGAGGGATGGCATACACCACAATCCAACAAGCAGCGAATATGCGGTAGAGCATTTGCGTTCCAAACTTGCGTTGTGCCATCGGGAAGAAGGAGAGGGAGAGGATAATAGATAGGGCACCCTTGATGGAGAGACAGAGAGCGATGCTCTTTGGCGAGAGGGCGAGTCCTCCTAGACGTGTGGAAGAGTAGGCGAAGAGAACGAACACGGCGTCGAACGACATGGCGGTGAGAGTCAGGACTAGGACAGAGTCAGCATCATACTTTGAGGGATTGAGGAAAATATTCACAGAACCCAGATAGCAGCACTTGCTGCACAGCAGCTATGGAGATTAGCTCCATGAACGTGTGAGCCGGCGGTAGAGCCTCGATGGTGTCTATTGGCTCTTCCGGAAGCAGTAGGGTCCGCTCGGACGGTTCCAAGGTTTTGATCTCCGCATGTTTCTTGTGGTTGTGATGCGTCTGATCGGCGTCAGCTTTGTACCGTCTAGATTGTCCGAAAAGCGGCTGACTTACCTCCTCCAAGCCAAACAATACGAGAAACATTGCTGAAAATGAGAGCGAGGAAACCACAGCGCAAGGTAGAAGATACGGATATTGCTGAAAGGTCCGCAGCGTCCCGACCCAGGAATTGGGGTACTGTCGAGATGGATCGACAAGCAGAGCGCCTAGAGTAGGGCCGACCACGCATGACAGATCCCAACAAACGGACCAGAGGGGGTATACCCAGCCTTCTGTCTCCTTGGTAGTCATTTCCCCTAGAACCGCCCGCATGACCGAAGACTGCAAAGCGCCAGACGTCAGCTTCGCATGGACTCTTAAGGTCTCGACTCACATTTCCGCAAAGCGCTCCACCTGAAGTATTGCTGTTGTAAGCCCTTCCTGAATTCACCCATCCGACAAAGGCTCGAGCTCACCCATAGCACGAGCTATCATCGCCCACCAGAATGTTCTGCTGATTCCAAATATAAACAAACTGAAAGAAAGTCCAAAGAGTCCTCCGATAATGACCGGCTTTCTACCTATCCTATCCGAGAGTTTCCCCCACTGATACATGAACAGCACCGATGAGAAAGCAAAGATGCTCTCGATTGCTCCAGAATATCTTCCGATGTTTGCTTTAGAGACATCGGGAAGGACATCTTCCATCATCGTATTGACGAAAGGAAACAGGATCTGACTCTCATGTTAGAGATGTACAAGATACAGCAAGCTTGCTTACGGTATACGAGATGGGCTCGACGACTCTCGCCGCAAGCAGGACGCCCAGCTGGCGTTTCGAGAATCCCATCCGCCAAAGATGAATTGGTAAGATGGGAAGGGCTACCAGAGATCACTTCATATTTGTCCGACTCCATGTCGCCTAGCCGTAACCGCGTGCACAATCAACCGAATTGACCCTGAATACTTGTGTATAGGCGGAATATGCTCAAAATAATTTTGGCTTGTTAGGGAATTGCCAAGAAGAACGTCAAGACATGGCCGTAGGTTATCCAAGTATCTGCGGTCTCATAGTCATCGTCACTCCGACCCATGTGGTCACTGCTTTGAAATCGGTCCTATCTAACGGGAAAGCATTTCCTAGATAAATAGCACTCATCAACGAGCCCTTGCAGGTTTCAACCAGCCCATTCTCTTGTCCCCATTGGATCAAGCAAGACTTCCCTATGCTGTGATCGCTATGTGCGCTGTGAAAAGGTTTAGTGACTCTGATTGCGCTTATCGTCGAACTCGACCGAACGAGGCTCGGCTATTCGCCTCAAGGGACAATGCCGAGCTTAGGCGGAGTATAGTTCGCCTATCTTCAGTCACGAAGAGGACACCGCCCAATGACCTGTAGCTGCGCGCATGCGGTACGATGTATTGTATGTGCTATACTGGCACTCACCGCGATGCAGAAAACGCCGCAATCTCCCTTACGTACACATTGGTGTCATGTCGGGCTAAGCCGTATATCTCGCGTGCTTGGTCGACAAGATCACTTATACCATCTCATCAGTCATCAGTCATCGTCGACATCGCTGGATTCCAAAGACCATGAGTTTCCCTCAACCTTTCGTGTCCTCCACATCACACTGGCAGGCCACCAATCGAGGCCCAACCTCTCTCTACAATCACAACAAAGATGCCATTCCACCATCGGAGGCGGACATCCTCATTATCGGTGGAGGGATGATGGGAGCGGCACTGAGTTACTTTCTGACCAGAAATGGCGCCGAAGGTCACGGCAAGAAGATAGTTCTAGTCGAAGCCAAAGACATTGCAAGCGGAGCCAGCGGTCGTAACGGCGGACAGTAGGTCCAGCCGAACCATCGAGCCTCGCTTGGCTGATGGATCAATAGTATTGGACCGGCAACATTCAACGCTTACCACAACCTCCTCAAGCCCCTTCCCTCGGGTGCTGGACTGAGTTCGCGAGAGGCTGTACATGTCATTCAGGCGGAGAGAGACAATCTGGAGCTCATCACCGATATCATCCGGAAGGAGGGCCTCGTGGACAAGGTAGACTTCTGGAAAGGTGAACTCTGTGAAGGTGACTGAAGACACTCGCATTGGCTACTCTTGGCTAATTTACAAGCAGTCCCCGAGTCTCCCGAAAGCACCATCCCCCAGAAATCCATGTACCTCTCCTGGCTGGCAGCTCGACAATCCTTTGGATTGACCGGTAATGGAGACACCTCTTTCGTGGAAGATGTGTCGGAGGCGAAGCGGGTAAGTACCACCTTTCGGTCTGTTTACTCCTCAGTTGACCGTGTCTCTTATAGATATCGCGCTTCAAGCATGCGTCTTCTGTTCACTTGCGCCCAGCTGGCTCGGTGCATTCGTCAGTGGACATCTCCCGCGAATGTCAGGTAGATGCTAATATAGCCACCAGCCACAAGCTATGCACTGAGCTTGTTCGGCTCTCCCTGCAGTCATCAGCGTCAGATTTCGACTTTTACACGTGGAACCCGGTTTCGTCGCTCAAACCCACAGCCGATGGAGCTCGATGGCTCGCAAAGACTGCAAGAGGCGACATCAAGGCCAAGCGGGTTGTCTTGTGTGTCAACGCTTACACCAAAAACTTCTTCAGCACGAACGACCCTTTGCACTCCCAGTAAGAATGTTCGACTTTGCTCCTCGTCAACAGCTGACATGGCTCCTCAGCATCAAACCGCACTTCAGTCAAGTTGCGTTGATCACTCCTCCAGCGACCTATTCGGGCGAAAAAGCACTTCAGTATACCTACAATATGGCGGATGATGCCTATCTGATACAGACCCCCACCGGGGGTCTGGTTCTGGGAGGAGGAGCTGCACCCTTGATCAGAGCTGGGAAGCTCAGTCCCACCGTGTCAGACGCCACGGATGACAGCAGCACTATCAAGGTGTGGGACGACTGTGAGTCCGATCTGAGCACAACATATAGCTAGCTGACTCGTGCAACCGCAAGGGCTCGCAAAATATTGTCCAGAACACTTCGAAGGCTGGGGTCCCGAAGGCAAAGGGGAAGGCCTAACTCGAGTCTGGTCTGGTATCCTCAGCCAAGTCAAGGACAAACTTCCTGTGGTCGGGCCAGTACCGGGTAAAGAGGGCCTGTTCCTCGCTGCAGGGTACGTGTACAGGTCCTTTTTGAGTGAGGTCACTGACTGGATGACGCACAGGTTCCATGGACACGGGATGGTAAGTTTCACAGGTTCTGGCCTCTGCGGGTATTGAAAATTTCCTAGTCGCGGA
Organism: Tremellales sp. Uapishka_1; assembly: GCA_035521475.1. Lineage (NCBI taxonomy): Eukaryota > Fungi > Basidiomycota > Tremellomycetes > Tremellales > Tremellales sp. Uapishka_1. Next base: position 8,312 of record JASZXS010000167.1, on the reverse strand, counting down.
TCTTCTCGACTGGACGGGCACTGGCGTCCACCATGAAAACAGGAGTGTTTGACGAAAAGCTGCTCCCACGATCATTCGAACTCACTACTGAGCGCTTGAACAGGGTCAGAGATATGGCCGTGGTGAAAGATGAGGCGTGTCTAGGCGAGAAGAAAGAAGAAATGGAGGCATCGCCGCCTCAGCCGAAACCGGGTCGATGGGGATGTACCATAGCTTAGCAAGGTGGTTCTACTTCATGCGTACAAAGTACGACTTGCATCGTTTAGAAGACTACATCGTATGCTAGCGGTCTACAGATACTCAGCCAAGGATTTATATTCTCCTCGCTACAAACTGAACCTCCGCGTGCAGCTATGATACTCGATCCCCACTTGCCCTTCTCACAATTCCAACATTCCGCAAGGCATGGCGCTGACCCTGGACCGCCTGTCGAAGCTTGCCGAGTCTGATTCGTCGACTTGATCAATCTTGGAGCTAGAAATGATATCCCAAAGTGTCCGACTGCTTTCTTCAGATGAATTTCCCGGGAGGCATGCCGAAAATCTGATACTGATACATATATTACGCCTGCTTAACCCCATGTGACACGTCTCTCTCCGACACCATGCCATTCCCAAGTCTTCCATACTTCTCCCTTGACCTCCCTTTCTCGTACCGCGACATTGGCATTCGCTTCGACCAATTCTTGTACTCGTTGCCACAGTTTACTGCGAGATGTGGTTGAGCCAGACGGCGGCATGACCAAATCTCGTAGCTGTGCCGGGGGAATGAATGTGTTGGGCGTAGAGACCGGATCCGTGTAGTGAAGATGCTCCTAGACCCAGGTCAGCGTAAACCCGATCACAAGAGTCGCCGAACTTGCCTGGTCCTGGAGACGTTTCAGCACGACAGCCACGAGTTCCGCCACTTTCTGCTTCTCTTCCGAGCTAGTCTTCATCCAGTTTCGAAGATACGCAATCGCCGCCAACACAGCCATCGTTGCTGAACATTAGCCCTGGAACTTGTACAGCGACTCACCACTCAAAGAGCTCTTGGACCTTTGCACCTGGTCGACAAACTCCAACCTCGCTCGACAAGTGAGAGGCATGTCGACCCTGGACGCAGCATACCACGAGTGACCGCTGACCGTAAGCCACCATTCCAAGACTTGAACTCACCTGACATCGATGGACTCGATGACATCCTCGTGTTGTATCAGATCCTTGAGCGCGGCTTCAAAGATATCATCAAATTGCGCTTGCGAGAATTTGGGCTGTTTCGATGTTAGCTCTAGCAAGTCCAATCCCACTCAAATCATACGTACATCTCGTCGGGCGGTGAACGTCTCTCTCAGAGTTGACTCTTCCATTCCAAACAGCTCCCCGTCGCCTTTTCTTCCATCGGGTTTCCCCAGTCCAGCACAAACGACTTGACCTCTTCCCTTTGCCAACTCCTTCTCCATCTCCTGAGCCAATCCACCGATCATGCGTTTCTTGACGGTGTCCGGGCGGCAAGACGGCGGGAAAGCTTTCGGTCCGACGGAAGGTAGTCCATCAAAGACCGGGGAGAGGAAAGAGAATGCGCTCGAATGGAGGATGTACTCGGGGGCACAAGCGATGAGTACCCCGTCGTCGCAGACTGCATGCGCGGGACACGGAGTACAGCTATCCGGCCGGGGAAGGATAGGAATCAGCGGCAAAGCCTTTGTGTTGCACTCGATAGTCGAAGGTGATGTCACATGGGGATCGAGCGTGTCTTGAGCTCGTCTGGCGATGCAAGATCGTGCGTCGTGGTAGGCGTCATTTCTTGCAAGTATTACGTTGTTTGTTTCGCTGGTAGGATCGCAGTAGCCGAGAGACGCAGACTGGCTCTTGTAGTTGAGAAGTGTGCTTAACAAAAGCAAGAACAGAAGTCCGAGCGGGATGGTGGATTTCGCAGCAACCGGAGCTTCTTGGACTCGGCGGATCAGGGCATTCGACGAAGTAGGGTGATGATTTTCCGATTCTATCGTTACTTCTGGTTCGACAGAGATATCCTTCGACGAGATTTTGTTCATCTTAGCCTGAACCACACGATTGTAATCCTCGGGAGAGCTGCCAGATTTCAAAGCCTCTCGGACACCCGGCGGAGGCGTCTTCAGATTTTCTCTGCTAGGGCCCACTCGTCGAAGGATGGAAGTAGGAGTAGAAACCGACGGATGGCCTTCGGACAAGCGAGCTGGTTGATGAGGTGTCCTTTGGATACCCATGGACGACTAAAGTTCGTTAGCCTTATCTTCATGGTTCGACTAACCTTTCGCCTGCGTTTCTCCTTTGCAGCAGCTCCTTCGCCACCGCTCTGAAAAGGATTGAAATCTGAGAATCCAGATTCCTCGCCTGCAGATCGTCTTGGAGTTTTGGGTTTGTCGACCTTTATGACGATGTCTTCCTCTTTTTCGCTCTCCTCCTTGACATCGTCGACTGTGGCCAGGAGTTTCTCACTCACGCGCTTGCGTGAAAGTGCCTTAGCTTTCGGCGTAAGCTCCTCGGCGATCTCGGCAGGGGTGAGGATATCGCTTGGAGCCAAAGATGAAGACGGGTTTACGGATCGTCGACGACTGCTTGATGGAACGGAAGAGATGGATGGGACAACAGAAGGTGTCAAAGATGCTCGACCGCGAGTAGATCGAGGCGCCTAAACGTCAGCTGCCATAGGACGATGGCGACTCACTGGTGTGACCTCATCCTCTTCCGCCTCGGCCTCTGTTCCGGCGTCTACCTCTTCAACCAGGGAAGCCGTCTTCCTGGGTTTTCTCGTAGGCTTCTTCGAGTCCTCGGTCCCAGCCGTACTTCCTCTCGATCGACCCCTCGCCTTCTTGACTGGAGGTTCCTCCTCGACCTGGATCTCTTCCGCCAAGATGATCTCGCTCGTCTTCTTGCCCCTAGCTCGAGGCCGTTTGACACCGACGGCTGGAGCGGATTCGTCCCCGTTCTCGGAAACAGTGATGACGCCCTTGTTGGATGCCTTGACACTCGAAGCGGCAGAGAGATGGGCCTGAGATGGCGGACGTTAACACTTGGACCCGACCCAATCACCTACGTTCGCAAGAGGAGTGACGTGAACGTGGAACGCGTCGACGAGTTCTGCCTTTTTGACTGTCGACGGGAAAGCGACTCCGTGTGCTAGGAGAATAGATCTGCATCAAGTCAGAGATGTGAAAAGAAAAGCTCAACGACGAGACTTACCGGAGCTGAGGGACCTGAAATCGGAGGATCAGCGGAACACCATGGGTTGTTGACACGTCGTGATGCGACATACCTTGAGGGTGGATGGCTCGAACCCGGGTGCGTAGTATTCCGTGGGTGGTGGTGCAGCCATGTTGTCGGGTAGAGGGGGGGTGTACGGTCTTTGTGTTACTGAATCCGACGTCTGTTCATGGGACGGGCGATGAGAGATCACAAAAGAGCATCAGGGGGGAAGGTAAACAACACAAACAAGTCCCGCTCCTCGGTGGCGAACGAGCGTGGGATAAAACCGATCTAATTGGGTGATAAAAACAATTCGTCGCCTGTAAACCTCCACTTTGGATGTCCGTCTTTGCCCTATGCCTTTCCTTCAGCTCCCAACACCCAATGGCCGATACATCCATAGCGCCAATAGCGAGTCAAGTAGGGCTGAGCTATAAAGGTGACCTCGTCTCACGGGCCTGTAATTATTTCGCTGACCCGAGCTCCAGAAATCGCTCAGACTCTCGCCTCATTTCGTACGTCGCGGTTACCCTGTCTCAAATCAAGCTGAGGCTTTCTGCATAGTCGAGGTGGCTCTCCATACGCTTCTGTGTATCCGTCAAGTATATCCTCCGTCGACATTTACGCGTCGCCGCGCCCATTCGGTGCCGGTCTATCAATCGAGGCATCCCCAGGTCCGCGAATACGTGTCGGAAGTATGTGCTTTGATAGGCAAGGAGATGCTCCAAGCCAACGTCTCGAGGGTCACGGTCGTGATCAAGGCTGTCGACACGGGTCTACCGCTGGAACGGTTCATCATTGATCTAGGGTATGGGGAGGGGTTGTGGAAGCAGGGACCGCAGAGCGAGATTGGGTGGGTTGGTCTGCTTTCTTCGGTACATTTACTCATGACAAGAGACAGACTGATAGGCTCTCCGACGACGGAGGAGCTATCGCTGCTGCTCAGAGGGTTCTTGATCAGATTAGCGGCACTGGATGGTCAGCTCGAGGACAATCGAGGTATTTCTCCCCTGGAGGACACCCCTCGGCTTCTGATGTTGAGTCTAGGCGAGACAACTTTTGCGATCCTGGTAGAGACCAAAGACGACCTGGAGCCCAATACGAATCATCCATCGGACGGCGTAAGTACAGCCGCTGCCGGTCCAGAACGGTCTGATGCCCCTCAACAGTCAGTTCCGCCATGGGTTCCGGCGATGTCGGGTGATGTTCTGAAACCAGCCGAGTCTCAGACCCTCCCGTGTAAGCATGAGCCGTTGTTGCACGTGAAGGCTGTGGAGACGGGTGTGATCGACGTGAGTGGTTAAGATCTTGGTATATCAACCTGCTGATTGTACATCAGTTACGTCTCATGGTCCAAGAGTGCGTCGCAAAGACCGGCGAGGAGAACCTCATTGTACAATGAATCCGAACCAGATGTATGTTGTATAACGGTAGGAAAACAGCCCCCGGTTCGAATGAGGAACGATAATCTTTTTCCCTGTGCCGGCATCAGAATTTATTTTCCCTCTCAATTTGTCCGCGACGCCCTCCGACCGCTCCGCTCCCTTCCGTTGCCCTTACTGACCACACAACCTCTCTCGAACACGTCAGTGCACCGTGGGTGGGATGATATAAGCAGTTCTCATGGCCATCACGACATGTATCACACATGGCCAACTTTGGGCACGAACACCTCGGGAGAGCTGAAACAAGCGAGTCATTACGTCATGGCAGTGTCGACCGGGGTAGTGATGACGTAGACGAAGGAAGAGATCGCTTCCTATTATCACTACGAGTATTGTCACTTTTCACACCGACACCGAACGTAACAATCTCAGCAACAATGAGCAACTCGACCACAAACTACCCTGCACCTCCCGCTCACGGCACCAGTGCCTACGCCGCCGGCACGGAACCCGCCGCTGGAGCCGAAACAACTCATACTACCGGGACTACTGCTGATGGGACGGTCGCCGGAGACAGTACGTCTCTATTTGATGTCTCTGGGACGACGAGTAGCTCGCTGACAGCAATATAGATGTGGGGCAGAAGATCAAGAGCGGATGGAACGGTAGGTCTTGTCTATACTCACCCACGTTATCGTCTTGCTGATCTCTGTTCTGTAGTCTTCCATGGTACGATATTCCTCCGCACAGTTTGTTGGAGGTCATTAGGTCTGACGATACGTTGACAGGCGCGGGAGAATCCATTCGAGGCAACATTAACTCGTTCGTCGACAATGTCGGCGAAGAAATCGCCGGTCGGGGAGGAAGCGCAGCGAGACCCGCAACCGCGAGTGACGGTGGTGCCAGGCCGGAGGGGGTTGCCGCGTCGGGAAACCAGGAGGTCAAGCAAGGACTGTCGGGACTGTAGTGTTGGGGGAAGAATGTATGTACAGTATGAAAGGAGAGCATTAGCGCTAGCGGCTTCGCAACATCGGGGAGATCATGTCGGTGCACGCACCCGCCTGTCAATCCACAAGCCAAGTAGACTCCATGCAGGCCGTCCAAAGATATACCCACTCATGACATCACCGGGCTGAGAACGATTTACTTCTGGAATCTACTGCGAGTTGTAGGCTGCTGCTTCTTGTCCTAGCGTGCGCTTAGATCACCCTGCGGCCCTGATGAAGTGCATCTTTGGAAAGCACTGATGTGTTTTAACCTCCCCAAACACTTACCTACGAACCGAGGAACGGAAAAGCCCTTGATATGTTTCCGAAGAGAAGCGTTCTGTCGTAACTGCATCACACGGGAGAGATGTCCGTCCTGAAATCGCCCCTTTTACCTTACTGTATCACTGCACTCACGGCGAGTCATTTGATAGGGAAAATGATAGCATCTCGCCGAGATACACGTCGTAAGAGCAGGAACCCTTCTATAAAGTATACACAGAGGCGTGCCGTACCGTCGCTGACCAAGCGGTCTAAGACTCTACGATAGACACTGAAGCCCAGCTTACCGCCGTCTGACTAATCAGTCTTGGGGCTTGACGGCCGGACCAGTGACGTGTGAGCAATTTACCTGGCCCTAATGCATCAAGTCAATCAGCCCCATTTGCCTTGGGCCTGCGAGGAGGCAGTACTAATCCGGACTGTCACGCGAAATACAGGAAAAAGAATCTGCGATCATCTCGGAGGCAATCTGCTTTCGCTCCGCGGTGGAGGCATGACGAATTCACCTCCACTTCGGGGCGTCTTGATTGGCGGTGCCTCCCTCCACCCCGGGACATCTGTGCTGGCTGGGTGATTATAAAGTCCATCAGTAATCGAGACTTCTTGGTCAATCCCACATCGATAATTAACGTAATGAAAGTCCTGATCTTTAGTGCTACTGGTAGATCTCTGGGCTCTTAGCCATAAAGCGACACTCACTCCGCCTCGTAGGATTCATCTCGCAGCCTGCGGCACTGGCGTTCGTCCGTGCGGGTCACATCGTCTACGGAACGACGCGTTCGGAGGAAAGCGGCAAGTTGCTCGCGAAACTCGAAATCATTCCTGTCGTCTGCGATGCGACTTCTGAGGCGGGACGCCAAATATGGGAGAAGCTGGTTGGAGAGGTGGATGTCGGTCAGTCCATCAGCTCGATGCGAATCCCGGGCTGACATGAAAGCCAGTGCTCGACTCGACTCCCGCCGTGGGCTCTGAGGTTCCGTTGAAGACTTTCAAGCACACTGTATCGAAGGTGGCAGATCGACCGGCTGGCGCCGCGCTCACCTACATCTACTGCGGGGGCTCGTGGGTCCACTCCCGCGGTACCGGTGGGCTCGACTCCTGGACGGACGAACGGCAGCCGCATTCTGGCCAAAACAAGTTGACAGCTTGGCGATGGGATGTCGAGAAGGAGGTCTTGGCCAGTAGGTCATTTGGACGCTCCGGCCGCTGACAGATACAGGCAAGGACGTCCATGGTATCGTGGTCCGCCCTCCGGTGATGTACGGTACCTCTGGGTCTCTGATGGTCAACATGGCCTTCAAGCCCGCCATGGAATCGGCCAAAACCGGCGAAACTTTCGAAACGGTCGGAAACAAGGACACCCGGTTCCTCACCGTCCATCACGACGATCTCGCGGATTTGTTCCTCCGTGTCGCAGAGAGGGTAAGTTGGCGCTTGGTCATCCGGAAGCTGACGAAGTCTAGGCTCCGATCTGTAAGGGCCAGGCGTTCGTAGCGGCCAACCCGCATTCGGAACGATACACCGACATCCTGGATGCCGTCGTCCGCGTCTCGGGTGCCAAGGGATACGCTCTCCGAGCGCCCGACGAGCGAAACCGTACGTCATTGAGCGCGAGCATTCACCTGACATGGGGTAGCCTTCGAGATCGCTTGGGCGTCCACCACGAACCTGAAGCCGTCTTTGGCTCATGCGCTGACGGGATGGGTGCCGCGGAAGATGGGCTTAGTGGACGGGATGGATATCTACTGGGCGAGTTTCAAGGCGAATTTGCAGTAGTCGTGGCGGAAAAAGGCGACGACGCGCCGTGTCGCGTCAAATGCAGTCTTGACAGAACTTCGTCTTGGTCCGAGCTTTCGCCTGCCAGCTCTAACCACTGAAGTCGCTTGTCAGCTTCGACCGCTGAAGCCTCTCTGTTTTTGTCACCGTGAGGCTCCCCTTCAAGCCAATGACAATCTCATATGTGCATGTCATGTTCGGTTCAAATCCGAAGACAGAAACTGCCCCGGTCCCGATTGTCGTGCCGTACAGTGATGCGTCCCCAAAGCAGACGACGTGCTGTCAAGGAAGCCAGCTGGCCAACCGGGCAATGCTAGGAATGTACAGGCTGGCGCGGGCTCCCCTGGGTGGGTAGCCCTGTCATCTCTGATTGCCACCTGCCACAGATGTCCTCAGCAAAAGTTCCGTGTGGGGTGACTGCGGAGAGACTGAGCGTTTCACCACTGCCACCGCTTCTCCTGACGACGACGACGTTGACAGCCTCGCACTCGACGACAGATCCCTCTTTATCAACATCTACCACTCGCTCGTTCCCACCTCTTCTCCCAAATACCCGAGCATTGTCATCTCCTTCACACCAAAAACCAAACCAATCGCGGCAGACAGAAGCAGGACCCCATTCCCCCGGCACAGCTGCAATCGCACCCGTCTTTCCGCCTTTGCCCCCCCCCTTCCCC
>JASZXS010000166.1:0-32993 GCA_035521475.1 Tremellales sp. Uapishka_1 | reverse complement strand
GCTCGGACGCGGTGTCGCGGGCGAGGAGGCGGCGGGATGCCGAAAGGGCTAGGGAGAAGGATCATGGCGCCGTGCCGGCCATGCACGAGGTGCTGCTGGCGAGCGATGGCGAGCGCGAGTGTGCAGAGCGCGACTGGACGGTACGTCAAGCATTTATCTTTTCTCTAGCGGAAAGGCACAATGCCAACCTAGTCTCGTCTAGCCTATCGCATTGGCTACATCCACTCCTCCAGCCTCGCAATTCACATACAAGCCACCACCGCCGCCCATCCTCTCCCTCTCGCTCTTGATCTCCCTGCCCAGCGAAGGAGAGGACGAAGATGACCTCCTCCCCGACCTCGTGGTCGGCTCTACCCTCCTCGCGCCCATGATCTCTCTGCCCGGGAGCGACGACACGGATGCCGACGCAGATTCAGACAAGATGGAAGCCAAGGGCGAGATCGAAATGATCGAGGACCAGACAGAATGGCGCCGCGCTCGGTGGATCAAGGAGGGCGGTCAGTGGCGCACCGAGGGGGTGTGAGGTCCGCGTCTGGTGCTTGGGAGACAAGGCTGTGGTCTGGAATGGCTGAGTGTGTAGACTGTATCGTATCTTTTTGGAGGTGTTTGGTGCTTGGGTGTCCAGTCCCGGTGTCGTCGTGTGTATCTAGAAAGAGATTCCGGGCATTTGGATGTGAAACTATCGCTAGGTAGCAAACCTTGTGAGCATGTTGGTGTGCTGGTTCCGACCATGATCCCAATCGCGAGACGTCATCTAAGCCTTCGATGTAAGGTCTCCACCACTCTCGGCCTTTCACGCACTCTGCATATCTGACGCTTTTCTGCTCCGAGGTAACAACCAATCCTTATCTATAATGCATGACTCGCGTACTATAGGCAATGAGCGCTATCAAATCCCGTCCCCGAGAGGCTTTACTCTAGCTCTTTTCGCCATGAGGCATGGCCCATGCAGGTCTCTGTGACCCCTACGCCCAACCTCTAGGCATTCTTCCCCCCGTCCTCCCTAAGCGACACGATCCTGTTCAGAATGATCCGGTCCTCCTTACTCCACCCCATCCCTTCGTTCCCCTTCTCCAAGCACCTAATACTGCTCTCCCGGTCGATGGTAAAGTACGCCAGCCGCATACCCTGAAAGCGGACGTTCTCCAGCCCGACAAGCTGGTCCGCCGTCGCGACCGGTGCATCGTCGTCGTCGTCGGCCTTCTGGCCCTCCTCCAAGTGGAAAGCCGACGAAGTCGCCGCCTCCTCGACCGCCTTTTTCGTCCTCGCTTCGCCTTGCTCCCTTGCCTCCTTGAGCGCCTTTTTCGAGAGCTCGTAGAACGCCGGCTCGATGATTGCGTCCTTGTAGACGGCCAAAGAGGCGTCACTGACGTCCGACTCGAAGTCCGCTGGCGGGGGTTCGGTCTTGAACAGCGTGCTAAAGTACCGCACTTCGTCGATCTTGATCCCGTCGATGGCGTTCACCCACTGGATGTACGCCTTGGCCTTTTTCGCCTTGCCGTCGTTCTGAAGATCACAGTGAATCTCGACAACCCTGCCCGTCGCTGGGTCCGTCTTGAATGACGTGCAGATGACTGGGAAGGGCGCCTTGAACAAGCCCACCGACTTGCCAGGCGCGAGTCTAAAGTAGTCCGGGGAGTCCTCGGTCCGGAAGTCGTCGGCGTCGATGTAGATCTCTTTCGTGAACGCCACCTCGACCGTGCCCATCGAGGGGACTTTCGGGTGAAGCGGCACTTGAACAATCTCACGGTAGTCGTCCGGAACGTTGTCGATGATGAGCTTGACAGGATTCAGGATCATCATCAATCGAGGCGCCGACGACTCGAGATAGTTTCGCACCGTCGACTCGAATTTCTGAATCTCGGTCGTAGATGGAATCGTGGTGACGCCCAGATCAGAGACAAAGGAAAGCAAGGCGCCAGGCGGGATGCCCCGTCGCCGCAGCGCCACAATCGTATACAGTCTCGGATCGTCCCAATCCTTGACCAGCCCCTTTGTAACCAGCTTGGCGACCTTGCGTTTCGACAGAAAGGTGCCTTGGAGGTTCAATCGCGCGAATTCGTACTGTCGCGCCTTGTAAACTTCGAGCGCATCGCACACCCATTCGTATGACTCTCGAGCGGCGACAAATTCGACCGTGCACAAAGAATGCCTGGCATAACGATTAGTCCTGCAATCGATCACTACAGAGTGCACTCACGAGATGTTTTCGATACTATCGCACAGGCAGTGGGTGAAATCATACGTCGGATAGATCTCTGTCATCCGTCATCAGCACACTTGTCCCCACAAAATCGACTCGACGCACTCCACTTGTCGCCTGTTCGATGATGTGGCGCATTTTTGACTCTGTACGCGACCGCATCCCACATGTACGGGTTCCCCGATTTCAAATCCATCTTCATCCGCAGACACGCGCCCTTTTCGGGATACTCGCCGTTCTTCATCCTCTCAAACTCAACCAATGATTCGGAAATCGGTCGATCTCGATGAATACACGGTATAGGGTTGCCTTTCCCGCCTCCTCTGTCCTCCTTGATCTTCTCGGCTGCAAGCGGTGTCAGAGCCCAGACAGATGCGTGATTGCGATCGGGATCACTTACCGTCACAGGTACAGACATATCCTTTCCCCCTCTTGATCAGCTCAACCGCCAGCTCGTGCAATCGGTCAAAGTTGTCGCTCGAATATGTGATTTTCCACGGCTCAAACCCGAGCCATCGGACGGACTCGAGAATGGATTGGAAATATCGACCCTCTTCCGCTTCCGGGTTTGTATCATCGTACCTGTGCAGGTCGTCAGTCTTGATCCATCGAAGAGAGGACGCGACGAGAGCTGACCTGAGATACGTTCGTCCTCCGTGAAACTTGGCATACCCGAAATCGATCATGATAGCTTTGACGTGGCCTGGATGATCCCAAGATCAGCATCAAATCAGGCTCGTCCCAGGTCCCACTCACCAATATGCAAGTACCCGTTCGGCTCGGGAGGGAAACGAGTATACACCATTCCCTTAGTCCATTCCAGGTGTTTTTTGGTCAGCTCCGGGTTGATTTGCGGGTTCTCTCCTGGTTTATGGAACTCAGAGAGGAAACCCTCTTTGAAAATTTGGGTAGGAATGACTGGTGTTGACGAGGAGGATGCTTCAGGGGTGGAAGAGGATGCAGTGGTTGGTTTGGGTTCCTAAGACCGATGTTTTAGCTGTTAAATATATGATTGGATTGGCACACACCTTTTTGGATTTGGGAGCCGCAGCTTGCGCAGCTTGTCTCGTTCCAAATAGCTCCGTGAATACAGTTTCAAGCGACGTTTTGATGTCTCCGGGATTGACCCATCTGATTGTTTCAAGTTTAAATCGAGTCGAGTCGAAGGCCAAAGGAGGGGGGCGACGCTTACCTTAAGTCTGATGTACTGCTCTTGATGCCGCCCAAAAGAGAGCCGATAGACGACCAGTCTCTGGGAGGGGCTGCAAGTTCGGAGATGTATGCTTTGATGTGGGATGGGAGTTCTGCAATCGAGATGTTTATTCCTAAGGTCACGGTATGACGATAAGCAACGAGTTGACCGAAAGGAGCGGATCACTCACCCACACCGCAAGCCTTATCAAAAGCTGCTTCATCGATTGGGGTCCCGGCTGTATCGTTTTCCAAGAATTTGACAGCCGCTACCTCATATCAGCTCAAGGGAGTCCTCCAAGTACGGGTAAGGGCTTACCCGTGACTTGATCCGGGGTCTTTATTGACCCATCTTGGATTCGCGTGACAATATACCCTCGCTTGTCCGGGATTAGCTTTGTTCCACTCGAAGAGAGCTTGACCAAGGCGGCTGCCGCTTTCTCATCGAAGTTTTTGCCCTCGAGCTGAAACTCATCAATGAGCGTCTTGAGGGCATTTCCAGTTTTGGGCTGCCTGACGAGCTCGGTGGCGGAGTTGGAGGCAAGTCCAAAAGACTCGAACAGAGCGATGAGTGAAGCGTTCTCTGATGACTTTGGGTCAAACTTTGGGGGCATAGTGGTGTGATAACTATGCGCGAGTAAGGAATATCAAAAGTCACAACGAGTTAAAGTAAAGTAGTTGGACTCGCACCGACCTTGTGGACATTACCACCACGTGAACAATCAAGCGGAAGTAAATGGACACGTCATTACATGCCCTGCTCTGTTCCTCTCATCCCCTCCTCCTATTGCATCAACAATCAAGGCAGCAGCGACAGGATCATGATATAACCCCCTCGCCCAGTACATTTCTCCACTCATCATGCCTCCCGTGCGACACCTCCGCAGCCCGGTCTCGTCGACTCCACCTCCGCCCCCGGAAACTCAATTCATCGAGCTCTCGGATGACAGCCAGAACTTGTGGAATGCAGACAAGATCCTCGACCAGCGTGGTCCGACGGCAACGGGCGAGTACCTGATACAGTGGCTCGACATCGACCCGAAGACGAATAAAAAATACGAGTCGACGTGGGAGAAAAAGTCGGGGTGTACGAAAGAGCTCGTGGACGAGTGGAAGGAGCGAATCAAGAAAGACCCGTCCTTGGTCGGGAGATATGCAGAGGCTGCCAAGGTCAAAGTGGAACAGGAAAAGCATAAGCGGCAGACGGCTATCCGAGGGAGGCCGAGAACGAGGCCCGGTTAGTCTTGCATGATGCTTGATGGTGACTTGAAAAACTGATATGCTTGGACTCGTAGGCTCAAGCAGACCGCAGACGAAATCAGACACTCAATCCAAACCACCGCCTACATCGCGACGAACGCGAGCTGGCAGCTCGGTCGTCCCTCTGCCAAGGGCCGGTCCCTCGAAGCGCAAAGCTGTGGAGGTGGAGATTGAAATCAAGACTTCACCTCTTTCAAAGAAAGCACGAGTCTTGACTCCTCGTGGAGACGAAGACGAGGACGAAGACGAGGACGAGGAACTCGTGCATCGTTCGGGCGAACGACGATCGGGAAGGAGGAAAGCCTCAGCGTCCGCCTCGGCCGCCGACGATTCCCCTCAACGAAGATCATCGAGGACGGCCGCTCAACTGCATCCGTCCTATTTGAGTCGAGCGAGCAGCGATGACTCGAAGGAAGGACGCGGCGTCAAACTAACCTCGCATGGGACAACATCAAGGACAGCAAGGAAAGCGAGGAAATTAGCCGACTCTGACAACGACAGCGATTTCGAGATCGAACCGTTCGTCCCGCATGGAGAGTCCTCATCCCATCGCACCGCTCGCTCGAACCGTCGGGGCCGAGTCTCCTGCTCCCCGGGTGGACAGAAGAACCTCGGCCCGATACCCGTCGGCACGCCGAGCAAGTTCCAGCCGTACCTCCGCAAAACCTTCAACGTCTCCTCCTCGCAAGCGGACGACATCTCCCAGTTCTCCAGCCCGGGATCAAAGGGAAAGAGTGAGAAGGGATATGGGACTAAAGCAGTGAAAAAAATGCTGGATGGGGAGGAAGTCATCGTTGCCGTTGACGATGAGGACGAGGACGGGGAAGAGGGAGATGCAGAGGCGGAGCATGAGGGCGGGATAGTGATCGAGGAGAATGAGGACGTGGACAACACCGGAGAAGAAATCGTTATGGCTGTCGTCGACGGCGAGCAAGTCATGGTCGCGCTGGAGGACGACGGTGATCTCGATGCTCTGGTAGAGGAGGACGACGTTCACCCTAATGAAAGAGCGGAAGGGAATCAGCCGGACAACGAAATGCTCCCGCAAGAGGACGATCAGAGTCTGCCGGCAAAGGTAGTGGTGCGAATCATCGATGGAGAGGAAGTCCGAATGCTGGAGTCGGGTAGTACAGAGAACCAGGAGGACGGCATGGAGATCCGGGAGGATACGGCACGGGCTGAAGGGGAAAGGATAGCGGAGCACGGAGGGGGTGCGGTCAATGTGGGTGATTTGAGATCTGCTTCGAGGGGATCAGACTGACCTTCGTGTTCAGGGACTGATGCCCTTGGCAACCGAGGAAGAACCACTCCAGGTAGAAGAGCGACAGCCGCCCCTACAGTCAGAAAGCCCATTGCCACAGCCGCCTTTACAGGAGGAAGAAAGACAGCCCTTGGAGGCCGAGGATCCGGAATCCATGGTGGAAAAGGTTCGACCAAACGTAACAGAGGGACAAGCTCGACACCAGGCTGGAGATCACCCGGCTGGATCGCAAGCTACGACGGGCCTTTCCTGTCGTTGGGATAGCTGTACTGTCGTATTCGAGTCTGCTGGCGAGCTGGCGAGACACGTTGGCACCCATGTGAGCGCCGTGGTTCACGAAAATGTAAGTTGTCGCGACACTCCCGGCGCGAGGCACAAAGCTGACTGTCCCCTAGGAACCCAATAGCGAGATCACGTTCTCCCAAAAGAACCACGACAGCGAGATTGCGTCTTCTCAGATTCCCATGGCGCCCCCCTCTCAACTGCCGCCCGAGAACCTGTCGCAAGCGATCCCCGCCGTCGTCATACCCGTTGAGCCCGTACCGACCTCCGAAGAGATCATCAACGATCTGACGTCTCGCCTTGCCGCCGCCAAGAGGACCATCAAGTCCCGGACTGACGAGTCGGATTACGTGCGCGACCAATACCGTCTCGCATCGGACAGAGCGTATGCCGAGGTGCAGGTGACGACTGCCCTCCGGGCAGAGATCGCGACGTTGAAGACTCAATTGGACACGGGACTCAAGCAAAGAGACATCTTCAACGGCGCGGTCCGCGGCCAACAAGCAACCGAGGTGAAGCAGCTCAACATGCAAATGAAGTTTTTGCTGGACCAGGCGCGCCAGACCGACGACGAGGTACGAAAGCGCGCATCGCTGTACACGAAAATCAAGAAGGCGAATGATCAGCTCAAGAACGAAAAGGACGACATGGCGCGCGAGCTGTTTGACCAGCGCAAGGCGCTAAAGAAGCTGGAAAAGAGAAACGAGAAGCTGGCGGACGAAGTGTCGGTTTGGCGCGGGAGGACGTTGGGCGCGTTTGACGATCCGGAGGCGGGTGTAAGTGCTAGTGGAAGCGGGAGCGAGAGCGAGAGCGAGAGCGAGAGTGAGCGAGGGGGCCGGTTGAGCCAGATGGGGTACGACGATGCAGTTCCCGGGGGATCATCTGTCGTTGGTGAAGAGGAGAAGGACGAGCAAGAGGTCGAGGGAGAGGTGCTGGATGGACCTTGGTTCAATTGCAAGTACCGAGAGCATGAGACGGTGTGTCCCGTGTCTCTCCAGACAATCGAGGTGAGCGCCGGCCGAAACGGAGTTAGGGAGAAGAACAACTGATGCGGATGGCCATAACAGCAAGTCCTAGAACACGGGAGAGACCACATTTTGGGTGTGATCAATGGCCAGGGGGTCCGCGTGGACTAGCCGTGTAATGTTGTAGTGTAGAGAAGAAGGGAGGTGGCACATGGCCGATCCTTTCGTTGTCGTATGCATCTGCCCATTCGTGTATACGTTGAACCTCAAGAGAACGGGCGTAAGGTAAGGAGAGGAACGTGAGAAACGCGGTGGCAGCAATGTTTATCGCAAGGAGTATTGCATCCTCTTACTCGCCATACGCATACTCGACCTCGTCCACGGCCCCAAACTCCCTCTCCTCCTCATCCACAGTCTCACGCTCGATGGGCATAGGTCCCCGTAGATCCGTATCGTCATCCTCAAACACGCTGTCCTCCATGTGCCCATTGCCAGCGGCAATCACCGGGCGCAGCGGTGATCCGCCAGACGACCGTCGTCGGTCCGACGGTGATTTCGGCAGCAGCTTCAACGTCGGCGACATGTGCTACCATCACCCCCTCGTGAGCACCGGCCTCGCGACTGCAAGAGGAAAGACGCATCGACTCACCTCCCAGGTATTCTCATTGTCCGTACTCTTCCTCCTCTGACCCATACCGAACGGACCTAGATTCCTCGCTTCCTCACCCAACTCGCCGATCGAGACGACAGACTCCGAGTCTGAAATTTCGGACTCGTCGTTGCCCATGATCTCGCCCAGCTTCTCCCATGCGATTGCGGAATCATGTTCCTCTCGTCCCAGCGCCCCGCCGGCGCCCACTCTGATGCCCGTGACTTTGCGCTCGTCGTCTTCCCCAAAGACCTCCGACATGATGTCGTCGTATTCGTGTACCCAATAGTCCACCATACCATCGGGATTGTACGGCAGCATAGCATCCGCCGCGCTCCTGCGCGGAGGAAACACGTCAGCGTCGATCGATGGTGATCGATGGTGGTGCACGAGATGAATCGCTGGGTCCTCAAGAATGACCGCATTGGTCGAGGCGGAGCGGTTGTGGGACGGTTCGGGGGAAGTCAAGGGCGCCGGCGAGAGGTAGGCCGAGTAGTGGGATTTGTTGTAGAATGCGATGAGAGCCCGCAACGCCGTTTCTTGCGGGGCCGCTTCTTCTGCATGCGTATCAAGATCCACTCCGGCTAGCCATTCATCACGGAGTTCCGGGCGACAGTTCAGGTATATTGAAGTGATGAGCTTCATGTTGGCTGCAGGAACCATTATCATTCGATCAGACCGGCATTGTCATACGTACTTTGTCGCCATTTTCGACCGCAGAACGGCATTTGTCCCTTGATCAACTTCAGAGCTTGCAATTGCAACATCGGCTGGTTGATCTTGAGTATACGTTTTAGCACTTGCTACAGCCAGTCCGTCACACATCAGCACGCGCTTTTCACATCGCTCCTCAACTCACCCAGCTCTTGTAGTGGACCAAAAGTCCCACTCGGTGAGCCATATGTTTGGTCAACTTTTGGAGAATCTTCAAAAAGTTGATGCTGGAAAAGAAGTTCCGCCACGAGTATTCCGTTATCAGCTCGATCTCGTCCTCGCCCAAAGCAGGTTTTGGCGCGCGTTTAGGTATCGGGTCTAGCATCGAGTCTTCGGGTCTATCGGTGGGCGGCGATTTCGAGCAGTTCAAATAACAGTACCGGAAGAAGCTGGAGGAGCGTTCTCAGCTGTGTTTCAATAGTAAGGGGAAAAGAACCCACTTCGAGTCCTCGTACTCGCTCTTGCGCTGCACGTTCATCGATACATCCGACAATCCAAACATTTTGAGAAGTAGTAGGATCGTGTTGGCATCGTACATGTGTTGCGCAAAGTGGTGGAATTTCATGATATCTGGCCGTATCGACATCAGCTTGCGCATCGGCAATATTCCGAGAACAAGACCTACGGGAAGCTTTGAACCACTGCAGAGTCAATAACAGGATCCCAGAAATCGCCTTGGCAATGACTTCTCGATGTCGAGCATAATCAACCTCCTCCCTTGTCCTCGGCTTGGCATCTTCGAGCGGGGCTAGCCAGTCAGTCAGCTCAGCGGTATAGGACGATCAGCTTCAAACCAGCGCACGAGGGACTTCTTGAGTGGGAGACGTGAAGCCCGTAGGCTCGGCAAAGCTTGCTGTTATGGCTCCAGGGCCGGTCACGGCCGTCAACAACGCTTTCAGCAGTATGACCACATTGCTTCGCATATACGGCAGCGTCGATCGCTTTGGTCGCCATGAGCTGTCATACCTGTTCAAGTGACCTCACTTACATAGATGATTTCCACGCGATGCAATCGCTTGGCGGCCAGTCGCTTCTCCTTGGCTTTGTTCTGCGCAGCCTTGTCTCCCCTCTCCTTGGCTTCCATCTCCTCTTCCTCGTACTGCCACTCCCTCCGCATGGCTTCTTCAGCCGCCGCGTCATCATCGTCACCGATCTGCAGAGACCTGTCAAACCCGATCAAGCCCTTCATCCCTAGCCCTCTTTCTTCCCGCAAACACTCCTCCCTCGTCTGCCAAGTTTGGTACAACCCCAGCGAAACATACGCATGGCGATGATACAGGCCCTCTGCCTCTGCGATCGCGAAAGGTACCAGACTCGACGGGGCGCCTTGCGACGATCTCGAGTATGGGAAGACAAAGGGACGCGTTGGATCCGTCTGGTATTGCTGCTTCTTGGCTTTGACGAGGGGCGAGGGGGGAGGGGATGGAGCCGGTGTTCCGGGCAGCGGTTGGGATTGAGCTGGATGCTGAGGGGATCGAGAGACAGAGATGGGGACCGCGGTAGAATGGTAAAAAGGGCGGACAGGGAGTGGTTGGATGGCTTCCGCGAGCTTTTCGCTCGGGACAGAGGTCGTCGGTGTTGGGGCAAACGTCGGATATTTCATGGATGTGTCACGGTGAAACTGGGCAGTATCGATGGGTGAGGCCTTTGTGAACTCTGCGGATTGTCAGACACCTGAAGCACGCTCACTCACGCAGAAACGATGACTCACTTGGATTCTCGGTACCCATACCGGACAGCTCTCGGGACAGCTGCTTTGCTTGTTTGACTTCGCGCATGCCGCCCAAGACAGCCAGTATCGTTTTCCAGTATAGCAAGACAAGCTAGGAGATCAGCCTCATTCCACTGCAAAACATACCTTCTTGACTGGATAAGCTTTTGGTAGTCTCTCCTGCAGGGCTGCGACCATCTTCGTGACAAGCATAGGCAGGGTTGGGCTCATTGCCACTGCTTCCAAATAAGTATGGTTTCCTCCCCCTTCACCAGCGCACGTACTCAATTCGTCCCCAAAGCTCTCGTCCGTCCTGAATACCTCGACGATAAAGTACAGCATGCCCATGATGTCTGATATCTCCGCAAAAGACTCGTCCCATGGCTCGGCAGGCGGCAGGTGGGTTGACGAAGACGACGCATGTTGCGAAGAAGTCGATGCTGGTTTCGGATGCGCTACATCACTGGGGGATGGGATTAGTCCTCGGTCTGTTAGTAAAGGGAGAAGACCCACTAGGCGGCATCGCAGCGGCGCGTCGCCTCCCGCAGCGCATACACCAGAGTTGCTACACCGTCGACGGCTCTCACCGTCTTGGCATTCTCGATCACCCAGTGAAGCTGATGTTCAGGGGACGTCGTCTCGGCAAAGGAACCTTTGTTCGATGTCAGCGAGAGCTGAAGAAGGTAGACCCACCTTGAATGAGATATGATAAACGAGTCTGCGCCGCTCTTCTGGTCTCATAGACTGGTGACTCGAGGTACTCGAACTGCAGTTCCACATATGCCTTCCTTTGGGACAAACTCGTCTCCGTCCACACTATCAGGTCGTCAGAACTTGCGTGTCTGGTGTCTACATTGGAATGACAGAGACTGACCACCCGGAAACGACGCCTTGAAGTGACCCGGGTTTTTTGCGATGCGCAACATCTCGACATGGGGATAAAACTCCTCGAGCTCGTTCATCAGGGTATCGGTATCGTCGTATCGAAAATCATAGAGTGCGGCCTTGACAAGGGTATTTCGTGAGCCCGCAGCCTCAACGGCACCCTATGGCATCTCGACAAGACCTACCTTCTGCTTCGCCGCAGCCATGCCAGCCGTGTGAGCCTTTAGCTGTCCGAGCGTCAACGAATCCCTCGTCGTATCAGAATCCTCTAGCGCCTCCCGTCTTTGCGTTGCATCAGACTGTAGTCGCGGTCGTGGGCCCGAGCTTTGCAGCGTAGGCGATTCGGGCTCGGCAGCATCGCGAGGTTCGCGACGCATCATGTCGAACACCGGAGCTAGGGTATTGCCTCGCGGGAACCGTGGGAAGTTCATGCTTGGGATGACTCCCTGCTTTCTGCCAGTACTACCTGTTTATGCCCAGACGGATGAGCTCTCTCGAAGTGGATCAGAGGTGACAGGGTTCAGTACAATAAGCTGAAGAGAGCTCACAGGCTATGAGGCTGCACATAGGTCAGAGCCACGTGACCTGATTCGATTGATTCCGTTATCTCCCGGAGGTATCTGATATCTTCGATCACCCTATGCGGCAAACAACCAAATAGACAGGTAAATGCCAGAGAGCCCCACCGGCAGTACCGGGGGGGATTCATGTACGACGGCACTGGTGAGAAGCTGTATTAAATCCGAGGACGCACGGCTGTTAAAAGTGGCACAATGGATGTTGGTGAGGATAGATCACAAATGGAGGCATCTGCGAGTGTGGCCCACTACAGAGCGTGCTCCCGCCCGCATATAGGAGCTAAGCAGATCTCAGCAGCCCAGATCATTGAGGCCGACAGTTCCGCTTCTCATCTGTTGTCCCTCGATGGATAGAACCGAAGATACGGTCTCCCGGCTCGGTGTGGCAAAGAGGACCGTACTGAGGGTCCAAGGCAGAAGCCCGTGACCCGGATAAGGCAGACGTTATGTAGCGGCGAGTCTTTCTAGGCTAGGCAATCAATTCTCTTGTCCGCGTCACTCATTCGCTGCATCGCCTATTAGTTACTCGTCGACACTTCTCAGCAGCCCACTTCACTGTCTATCCTGGTCGAGCTACTAAGGAAGTTCACGAACTTCTTATCTTCTTGAAACACGGGGGCGACGAGCAATTGGTACTCCAATAGGTAAATACAACATCGAGATCTCCAATACCCGCGAGCCCAAGAGTCCCAGATCCTCAAGAGTCCCAGATACATTCAGATCTCCACCCACACCGTGTTTCCCTTGGCATCCTTTTCCTCCTTCCATTGCTGCACCTCCTGTCCCATCTTCTCGTCGAGCTCTACGGTCGAGCACCTATCCACGCCTTCCTCCTCTATCCTCTCCCCGATACCATTCACCACCTCCAGGCCTAGATCATAGAACCCGTCGTTGGTTTTCGGGTTAAACATTCCCATGTGTGCCGAGACCTCGTCCGTTGCGATCGTGTTGGGCGCGGATTTGAAATTGGGATACAGCGGATGCGTCGTCGTTGGTAAGAGGGAGAATGTCCGTCCTACAAGGTTTTTGGGCGGGGATGGAGGCAAATAAGTATAAAAGCTGCCAGTATATTTCTTAGCTAAGATCACTACCCAATCCTATGAGACTCACTTCCAAAAGCGGACATTCCTCTTTGCGGCCAGTTCCTCAACCAAGACCAGCCTTTCCTTCATCTGATTCTCGTCCCACAGATTCCTCACGAACGTCATGTGTTCGTATCCCCACTTCCAGCCGTTGACGAAATCATCTCGGCGGTAATAGGCTGTTCCGGCCGCAGCAGCACCGAGAGCTAGTGCTCCCAGCCCGTACAGTGTCTTTGTAGACGGGACAGCCATAGCAGGCACGGACCAGAATGATTTGGTCGCGGCCGTCGAATCTGACGTGGAGGACGAGGGAGGGACGGTATCTGCCTCGCGAGATTTCCCTTTGAACGACGACGAAGACCGCGGAGAGGGGGACGAAGAAGATGCGGACGGCCCAGCGGGAGATGAAGCCTCTTTGTTCTTGTTGCCTTGACCGAACCCGAACCCCATGAGCATCGGGGACAACATGGTGAGGCCTGAAGCGACATTGCGTGCTGTTTCGACATGCCCCGCAGCTTGGGTAAGATGGTGTTTCTATACAGTGTAAGGTGCGAAGGCAGGATTCGAAAAGCCCAGCTTACAAATGTATGCTAGAGATAATAGGATGATCAGTATTAGACTATCCGTGGAGAGTCTGTCACGTACAGGATGAAGACCGATATACTGGCGGATATTCAGTGACATCCTTGCCTCGAGGTGTTTAGCAGCTCACCGGTGTATCAAAAGCTGCAAGGGAGACGAGCTATAATCAGCTTTCCTCTGAACTCGAAGCTGAGGGCTAGCTCGCTTACCCATGATGCCAACAATCTTTGGCCACATGGGATCATCCTCCCTGGTAGTATTCGCAATGTCTAGAGCTGCGTCGGCAATCAACAGTCCACCCATACTGAAGTATTGTGCTTAGCCTCGTGTTCTGACATCACGACTTCCGCGATGACCCGACTCACGAATGACCCATCAGCACGATCTTGGCCTTTCCCGCTCCTCCACCTGCCCCATGATCGTTTTCCAACATGACCACCAGTGTCGTCAGCCAGTCCACAAATGCCAGAGTGGCGGCTTTCTGCAATCCATATGTCAGAGGGATGTCACGCCTGCACATATGGATACCGAACGTACGAGCTCCCCTCGGGTCTGATATGCGGGGAACACACGAGACTCTACGCGCAGAGATGGGTGGGTGGCCTTGAGCAGATGTGCCACGCGTTCCG
The DNA here is from genome assembly GCA_035521475.1 of Tremellales sp. Uapishka_1. NCBI lineage: Eukaryota > Fungi > Basidiomycota > Tremellomycetes > Tremellales > Tremellales sp. Uapishka_1. Next base: position 19,001 of record JASZXS010000166.1, on the reverse strand, counting down.
GGAACGATTCGAACGTGACATCGTTCCCTTTGAACCTTGATCGACTTGTCAGCTGTAGTTGGAGCGCCAGGACGGAAACAGTACCCGTGTACGTATATCAACAACAAGAGATCCTTTGGAGGAGCTGTCAACGCCATGTTTCCGCGATCCACTCCCTTCATTTCCGAGCGAAGACTTGAGGCCATGTCTGGCAGGATGCCCACGATGGCTTTCAGTCGAGAGCTTTTAGCGAAAGAGCAATGCTATTGAGGGTATAGTCATGAAGGCATGTTGGGTTCCAGTCGATACCGTATCCCACGTTTGGGTGGCAAATCTCACCTAAGACCCTTCCCCCTTAATCGAGCCTCCCTTTTAGATATTTCGTCGTCAATCTGGGCTACTTTTCGATTCTCAACGTTGATATCCTCTCCTGTCTTTAGACCCAACGACTTGCGAGAACAGAAAGCCGAAGGGGCGAAATAGAACGACACCCAGCATGTTCAAGATCACTCAGAGACCCCCTACGTCGCTATACTCCTTTGTAGAGGAAAAAGCCGCTCCAGCGGTTCACCGCCTGCATCCCTCGGCGATGGACATTGACGACGATCTTGGAGAGGGACCCTCTACGCTTGGTACCGGAAGAAATGTGACCAGTCCTGGAGAGATCATAACTAGTGCCAGGGAGTACATGCGGTACGTGATCCGTCTTGAGTACCGGAAATCGGACGCTCATCTGGATGTCAGAGGACACGGAACGTATGTTGAGGATGAGCAGGTCATCTCTTCCGTGACGGGAACGATCGAGCGAGTCAACAAGTTGATATCGGTCAAACCACTGAAATCGCGGTATGTTTCCATTCTATCGAAAGTGTGACCTCTGGCTCACCTTGCTGCCAGATATAATCCCGAAGTTGGAGATCTTGTTATCGGTCGGATTGTCGAGGTCGGACCCTTGCGCTGGAAGGTCGACGCCAACGCCAGGCAGGACGCAGTCCTGATGCTGTCAAGTGTGAACCTTCCCGGAGGAGTGCAGGTGAGTCTGTCGACTCGTCGAACTTGATGTAGTGCTGATGCGGATAGCTATCAGAGGCGAAAGATTGAGAGCGATGCTTTGAAAATGCGTGATTTTCTCGCTGAAGGCGATGTGAGCTACTTGTCTCTGTCGAGACTGCCTCTGCTGATAAAACTGTAGCTGCTGGTAGCAGAAGTCCAAGCATTCTTTTCCGACGGAGCGATGTCCCTACACACTCGATCGCTCAAGTATGGAAAGGTAGGCAACTCGACCCGTCCAGCACACATGATCTTAACTATACTTCGAACCAGCTTCGAAACGGTCTCCTTCTCTCCCTTCCTCCCCGACTGATCCGTCGTCTCAAATCCCATTTCCACCATCTGCCGCCCCCATGCGGACCTACGGGTGTCGATGTCATCCTAGGGCTGAACGGCTACGTCTGGGTCAGCGCGGGCACGCTGGCGGAGAAGCGAGAGGGTGGCGAGGGGTTCGACGCCGAGGGAGTCTACAGCGACCGCAATGATGTGAGCGCCTTTCGAGAAGATTCGGAATACCGCTTACCAGAGGAAAAAGGAAATCACGCCCGAAAGCAGGACAGCGATTTCGCTCATCGGCAATATCATCAAGGCGCTTGCCTCGCACAACATCCCGCTCACAGATACGCTCTTACTGGAAAGCTATGCTTGGGTCGTGCAGGCCGAGCTGGCGAGCGGGGTACTGAGTACTGAGGACGGAGAGAGGCTGGTACAGGAGGTCGTGGGGATCGATGTATGAGGGACGATGGTCCTCCACAACGACGTCAATTGAGAAATGCATTCATCATGTTCCCGCGCGGCCTCAGTCATCACTGCTTTGCTCCACTATAGGGTGTAGAATAGACGTTGGGAGGACCGGCAGTCAAGGTTGTGGCAGCATAAGGTGGTCACTGGACTGCAAAGGCGAGCAGAAAAGCGTCTCGACCTACATGCTTGCCATGTGATCTTCTGCCCTTTCCAGCACCGCCCACCCATGGAGAGGTTTGGACTATTGTTGACTCTCACCAGGGCGGTCTTCGTAAAGCTTTGAGCTCTTGGTGTTCCACAGACTTGGGCCGGAAGTATCCTTCAAATCGTCTCGGTCTCGCCCAAGTTTCGCGAGCAAGATCTCCCGCAAGTTTGAGCATCGGCGAAGGATGTGGCATCGGTCCGCTCCTCATCTAACGCACATGTGCTCTGCTCTGCGTGTTGATGGTGAGAGACGATAGGGGGAAAGCTAAGGACAGAGGATTGACATGGCGTATGCATACCATGCGTAACTGAAAAAGTAGTCCCGGATGAAACGTAAAGCTCGAATCCTCAGATGCATCAAGGTCAGCTAAGGCTGTATCAGCGAGGGTCTGAGAATGCAGGCTGTATGGCATGCTATTGATCTTTATATATATCTTTCTGTGGACTGGTCATCATCACCTGATCTACATACGATTATATGGACGAGTGTATGCTTATCATTCCACGGTGGGAGTGACCGGCGCCAAGTTTGAGGAGCCAATCACGACCTTGCAAGTTCACCGCGTCACCCAAGAAAGGAAGTCCAGTACCGCTTCTCACGCCGGCTCGACGCCAAAAAGGAGGATTGATGCTGGTCAGGCGACGTTCGAGCGTGGACTTTGCCTGCTTGATGCAAATGTGTGTTTGGGGAGAGAGTACCGTTCATCGATACCATCACGAGGTCAGGATTGGACAGGACGACTGTCTGTGTTTTCTTCCATTGATCCCCGATTGTCACCCCCACGGCATAAAACTCGACCAAATCTCGACAAGTCACTCATACTCCCACCCGCCCCTCACCGAGCAAACGCAGACATCCCCTCCTGACCTAACAGTGTCGCAAGATAAAATCAGCACTGCTGTCAAGTCTTACGTGGTGAACTCGTTCCGCGCGAGTAACCATGCTGAACGGGTTAGAACCATGGATGCGTCCACGGAAGACCTGACCGCAAAGGATATGTACGGCTTTTATGATGGAGTCGTGACACACTATGGGAAAAACGCATGGGACACGTTGGCTTGGAATGAGGTCAAGAAGAAAAAACAACAAGAAAGAAAGACTCGAGGCGACGAGGGCGTAGGCTCTCACACGCCGACACCATCCTATGCTACTCACGATGAACGAGTCGCTCTCTGGACAGGGGTGACCAGACACATGACCTATGATAGAGCGGCTACGGTCAACTCGCAAGTCCTCCAGTCGACAAACCCTGAAGACAAGCAAGCTTGGGCTGAAGTATGGAAGGTGAGGTTCGGGGGTGGAACCTGAGCGACCATGTACGCAAAGTGAGTGTCATGCCATGATGCACTGCTGTTCGATCGCGGAATTCACGACGTACGAGTTTCTGTGATGTGAGAGGCTGAGGAGGGGGTTTTGTAATTCCTATGTCAACCCTCCTCATCTCTCTTCGTTATGGCTATCGTATTGATCATGCATCTGGCTCACATAGCTTGCCGGGACTGACGAGCATCGGGTTTGCCTGGCACTGATCCACCTGATAAGTGAAGCCGAGTGTCATTGCGCAAGCGATTTAGGTGACCATGCCGGAGAGATGAAACGAGCAGCCATGACCCCCGTGTACTTCCAGGATACCCAGTCAGGATTGGGCAGTGCGACGAAGCAGCTTGGAAATCCTGGTGAAGGTGGGATTCGGTGGAAGGAAAGAAAGACATAATGTTGAGACCGGGACCACCTCAGCACCAACGCGCTACCGAGAATGAGCGCTTCCTTCCAAGGCCTAATGCTGTCACTATCGGATGGTTTCCGGAGCGAGCTATGGACAGTTGCAATTCCTTGTTGCGATGCCACACTACATAATGCGCTCAGTATGGCGAGGCAGACCCCTCTGTAGACGGGGGAACGTCAAGCAGTATAACACCTCAGTACACGATATACAAGCCATCTCTCCTTGCCGTTCCCGCTCTACCCACTGCGCTGGAGATCCTCACTAGCGGAAGTGTGGTGCAACGAAAGGCGACCCGCAGGAGGAGATGCACCAGAGATAATGCGAGGCGCCTGTGTTAGCACGTAACAAGTAAGAGCGGGGTCTCATCACGGTTCGTAAGCTGCACGCAGAATGACAAATAGGTGGGGTCATTGACTGCAAGGAAACAGAAGCAGCGTAAACCATGAGGCGGAAGTCAAATCCGTACGGCCTGGTAACAAGAGTTGCTGTAAACAGACAGCATGTAGGTGTCTGTAACGCAACCGAAGTCCACGGCACCCTCTGCTTGAAAGATAAATGAAAGGACAATTATCCACTTCCGCGGACATCCTTTCATTTCATCGTACTGATGAAAGAACAGTGATACACGTTCGCGGGCATCCTTTCATATTATCGTACTAGCTCGAATGAAACTCGTTTCAGTCGGTAGTCACCTTTCATGGCTGTCAATACTTGGCCGTCGGTGACAAAGCTCCGGGCATCACGGGCGGGATGGGCCAAGGCTCCACGCCGATGACAAAAGATCTTTGAGAATAGCTTCTGCCGCTGTGTATGGCCGCTCTATGCTCTCCTTTGACACACGGTCGCCCGCAAGATCTGAGGAATGGTATATATAGCAACCAAAGATCCGCCTCCTGTCTTTGCCTATTATCCACCTTCCGCTTATCAACCTACACTGAAGAGAACCGCCAAAACGAGCAGTATACCATGTCTTCCAATACTTCCAACACCTCCAAGTCCTCCCAACAACGAGCCACCGAAGCTCTCGAAGTGATCAAGACATCTATAGCTTCAGGGGAGTTCATCGACGACAAGTACAAGATTGGGGCCTGACGGGGTATGTGAAGGATATGACCATTACGGACCGAGCAGAGCTCCTCAAGCAAATCAAGAATCTTGGCCAGGGATCAGATAATTGGGCGAAGGCTTGGGAGCAGGCTGAACACGCATCGGATCAAAAGTCATGGAATGACAACGACGACCAGGCGAGTCCGGGCTTCTCGAAACTCTTTTCTTCGAAATAGCTTTGCAGGAGCTGGTGATGCATGAAGAGGTGTAAACTATCGAAGATAGAACCTGGGAGCTAAGTGTAAAGGTTCAGTATTGATGGGATTAGGGGTCCTCGTTTTACAAATGCCACCAAAACTACCGAAGATGAAGGCAAGCGCCGCCTTCTTAAGTCACCAAAGGCCGGCCGGGGTTGCAATGTTGTTGAGGCTCTAAAGCTGGTCCACGGGACAAAATGCCCCGAATCGTTACGCCCTTCCCTCCAATCTCTACACGTTCACTTGCACCGCTCATCAGACATACATATTACATTAACATGTCTTCCCAAGGCTACGTTCCCGGCTCCATCGACCAGCAAACAATCAAAACTGACGCAGTGCATCTGGACAACCTCATGTCGGAAAACCGCACTGATAGCGGACCAGCTTTTAGCAGTCAAGAGTATTTGGGCCGCAAAATGAAGTCGTACGGGAAATTATATCAGACGACAGGGGAGAATGTGATAGATTACCCTTTGGACCATCTCGCTCCTAAAGCCAGACGAGATCCAAAGGGAAGGGCAGCTAGAAGGGAAGCTTTCGTTGATCAAGGATCAGCGTATGGATGGAGTGATCAGGAAGCAAAGCAGATGCAGAGCTGATGTGATGCCCTAGGTGGAGTAAGCAGTGTGTATTCGCTTCGTCGGCAACCGGTACCCTGCGCGGTAACCGAGAGGAGCCCGCTGTGATTAGAAGTCGTCACGGAATGGCGATCTCTCCGTGTTCACTCTACTCATGTTCAGCGAGTCCACGCTAACCGTTATCCGTCTGCCACTCAGCCACTTTCAGTGGCAAATTGAACTTCCAGTACAGTGTGCTGCTACTAATGTCGGCGGTACGTCATCCAACACTACCGATTCGAGACCGTCACGCATCCAGCCCAAATCGTCCGAATTAGACTGACAGCCACGATTCACCCGTGGACAGGGGGTTGATCAGGAGACACAACCCCAAATGCCACAACGGTTTGCCCGTCTGTACGCATGGACCACAAACGAACAGACGTACTTCACGACAGTCGCTCTTTCGTTACGAAATAATGTACTCAGCGCTCGTGGCGTATGTTAAGACTCTCCCAGTGGGAAATATACCTCTCGAAGACTCAGAGTTTGCGACAGACCATGTCACCAAGTATTCATGAGCGTCGGGAGTAAATTACGATCGGTCGGTCCCAGATCTGCTACCTGTCCACCAATGTCCGCGCCTGGCGTCGAAGAGCGTTCGGCCTAGCAAACACTGGACATACAGTATACGAGTCCCGAGAAATCTAGAATCTGGCACAGACTCGTGGCTGGGGGAGATGTCAAAATGGCGATCAGGTGTATATTTGCGTCAATGCCACACTAGTCAACTAGCCGTACCGCGAAGCGAGAGCCTGGGGCCAATGTGACGCATCGTGTCAGGCGCGACTTTAGTATTTGTCTTCCGTCGATAGCTCGGCCTCTGGGTAATGCTGGCAAGTTTGGCCGACCTTTCATTCCCGCTGCTACTCTTCAAAACCCCGTCAACGCCTCCTTTGATGGCGGATTATCATATGCAGCCATCGGACCCATCTTTGCATCTAGTTTCGCACGACAAGTCACAACATACAGTACATTCCAGATCCACAACTACAACACACATCAAGACTATGTCATCCGGATCCGAAACCAGAGTCTCCGAGGCGGTTGAGACATGGTATAAGAATTTTTCTGGCTCCCCACCGGCGAATCTACGGGTAAGGCGACGAATGAGGAATTAGCCCAAGAGTTCAAAGTGGCCGCGGATAATTTGAATCAGACTAAATTGGAAGAGTTTCACCAAAAAGCGGCGCAGAAGTTCGTGGGTGAACCAAAGTATACGAAAGCACTAGAGGAGTCTTTTCAGCAGTTCAAAAATAACACCTCCGGCGGTATGTATCGTTCACTGCGAGCTCACACCAGAAAGCACCCGCTAACAATCACGCCCCACCCTTTCCAGCACGTCAGAAGCATCCAATGGTGGAAGCCAAGCCAAGTCAGTCCCTCCAGAGTCCCTCTCGAATATTGGTTCCAGTCATAGGGGCTCTGTCTCATCGGCTCGAGCAGCCAGCCACGACGAAGCAAGAGACGGATGGCCGAGGCTTGTACAGTGTCAGGAGAAGAGGAGTCGTTTCGTGCAGCTGGAGACGTAGCGAGATGGCGAGCATGAAGAGACTGAGGTTTTGCCACCCGGACTGAGGATCCGTGACCCGACCGTGGCGTAAGTAGTGCATACATATCAGACTTCATCCAACTTCCTTTCCTATTATCGCGACGGAGGGACTTGCAACAACAAGTTGCCGGATCCAGCAGGGACATACGAGACATTGCTGTTCTGCGACAGCGATTGGGCTGTTGAATGGATATAGTATCAGCAAGTCTGCATTGGTAACGCGAACCAGACCACATACCGATCTCTCGACTCGCTTCAATCTTTCTGAACTGCACAAACGCATCTCCGGCTTTCGCGAGCGAAGCAGAGATCGTGTTGGCGGCCTCGGCTTCTCCCTCTGCTCGAATGACGGCGGCCTGTCTCTCTTGCTCGGCCTTCTCGACGACGAATTTAGCTCGCTCAGCATCCTGTTGGGCAATCTGTTTCTGCTCCACAGCAGTTGTGAACTCCTTGCCGAAACTAAGCGTGTGGTCAGCGGACTCGTTCTGCAGATGGTCGGATGAAAGGCATCGTAACGTACGTCATATGTGTCTGAAGAGGTACCATCAGCAAAGGGACCCGAAGACAAACATGAAGGCGGGACCTACGATGGACACATCCTCCAGCAGAATATTGAACTCCTTGGCGCGGTTCAGCAGATCATCTCGGATTCGCGCGGAGACCTGAAAATGTTGTCAGCATGACAGGCCACGATCGCTGACTCGGCTGGTTTCGCTGTACTCACAATTTCTCGATTCGTGATCAACTCGGAAGCTAGGAGACGAGTAAGCCATTACTCTACCCTATCAGACCGGCGACTCACCATCGAACTGGGCGACTGTCGCCTTCAGCACTTCGTTTCCGATCGAAGGCAAAACTCGCTCGTCGTAGCTATCATGCATGAGAATGGAGTCATGCAAACCAAGAGGAACCGCTCACTCCAATCCGAGGTTCTGATAGATCTTTGAAAGGTGGTTGATATCCGGTCGAGACATGACTCGGAGCGTCAAAGACACCATTTGCATATCTGTCGCCCGTCAGATCGGCTGCACAGAACCACGAAGCGAAGCGCTCACCTTTCGATCCGGTCGTCGTCGAGATGTTCTGTCGTGCCCGTCAGCTTGCAAAGGCAAAAGAACCGATCCAAATACCCACCCTGGGCTTTATTCGGACATCGTACAGGATAGCTCGCTGCAACCACGGGACCAGGAAATGCGTTCCCTCGCCAGAAGCCTAAGAGAGCGCACTCCGTCAGCGACGCTCCAATTGTCACCTCTGATGAACCTACATTTGGCTGCACACCCGAGAACCGATCAAACATGACGGCTCTGAAGCCTCCGGGAACATCGTACAGGGAAGACTGGACGACCGTCGCTCCGATGGCGACGGGGACTGAGCGGGGAGTCAGCGCCGCGCCATTCCAACAGAGCAATGCAGCATACTGAATAGCCTTGAAGCTGTCTGCGCGAAAGCCATTGCGGAAGTGTGAATGCGAAGGGTAGCTGGAGGATGCGAGTGAATAGCCTGCAGATCGAAATCGGATGCACTGCGCGGCCCATTTGCCGCCCGGCGCGGGAGAAAACGCGATTAATCGGGAGAATATATTCTGGATACAGTCGACGAAGTGGTGGGAGTCGAGTCCAGGTATGCTTCGCACAGTCCATGGGAACCGAGGCGATTCTGCTCAATGCAATATCAAGACGTTTGAAGACGAAGAGAACAACAGGCAAAATCTGCTTTTTCCGAAGCGTTCGGCGATCTTTCGATCTTTTTGTATGAGGCGAGCGGGAGGTAGTGTTCCGGATGTTCATTGGTGGGCCGGACTGAAAAGTCAGCATAGGCAGAAGAGGAGGGCCCAATGGCCACATCAGAAAGATAGCAAACATGGATCAGCTGCAGCATACCGATCGAACCTTTGTCGTTGCCCTGTGGCGGCTTTGTATCGCTCAGGCATGCCACTCGCCACCCGCTTGGGCTGGAACGCGTGCTGCGTGCTGCGTGCTAGCTAAAGCAGTTCTTTGCTATCTGTTCTGTATTGGGATAGTAACGAGCGCGCGCAATCCGCGGAGGTGAGCTAGAGCTCATCGTGTACTGGGGCGTGGGCTCTCTTCGCTCAGGGGTACTCTGCAAGCCGTCTAGGTTCCTATGAAGCTACCAATAAGAGGGCTTCCTGTCTGCCATCCGCAGCCGAGAAGCAGACTTGAAGTCGAGGTTCAATTGCCACCCCCCCAAACGAAGCAATGAATTTAGCATGCGGTGGTCACCTGTGATGCGATTTATGGTATGTGCGAGGCTCCCGGCGCGCGGTGGGAAACACGCAGTTCTACCGTGGAACATAGAGCTATCCGTAGACTAGACTCGATGCTTTCATACCACGACATACCTGTCAGACTAGCATCTCGTCATATTGCCAAACACCTCTGCCGTTGAAGATACCCTCACAACGATAATTTTTGTTTCCAGCCGACGACGCCATGCACGTATGTTTCACCGAAACCGGATCACGAACAGTCATCCATCTCATAAATATTTCAATAAACATATCCCCGACGTCTACTCCTTCTTCTCTTCCTCTTCGATTTTCTCGACGGCAGCTTCCTCCTTTGTCTCTGTAGCGGTCTCGGGCTCAGCAGCCTTCTCCTCCGTAGCAGCTGGGGCGGCAGCTTCTTCGGCAGGAGCGGCGGCGGTTTCTGTAGCGGCGGCAGGGGCGTGAGTCGAGGGGAGATCGGCGGGGGTTCTATCGAAAAGTTAGCAACTCAAGAATCAAGGCCAAGAAGCTCGGCTCACTCTTCGACCTTCTCCTCAGCGGGCTCCTCTTTTGTCTCCTCGGGCTCGGTGGCCTGATAGTATACATCAGCACAGAGAATTTCTCCAGCCAGAGAACACTCGCGTTGACCGGGACGGGGGCGACATCGGCAGCAGACTCCTCAGACTTGGTTCCCTTCGAAGCGACTTGAGCCTCCTCGAAAGCAGCCTTGAAAAGGTTGGCGTCTCAAGGAAACCGTCAGCACCGAGCCCCGCATTCCGAGAAGACGGTCGACCCACTGTCAGAGTTTCCGAATCGGATGGCCAGCGTCTCGGCAGTAGGCTCGCCTTCAGCGATATCGGCAGCAACGTTCCAGACCCATGATCGATCTGATCCGACGTTGGGGGACAGCTTCATGTCGGCGGTGACTGACGGAACCTTCGAAGCCGCACTTTAGGGTTGGCGGCTCCACTCACTGAGGTGGTTTGCGCAAACTTTGAGAGTCTTGTCTCGTCGCATGACGAGTCTGACTTTGCCCGTCTCCCGGTGGGCCAACAGTCGGACGTCTCCTGTGCCTCGTTCCTTCCATTCCAAGTCGGCCTTGACGAATCGGAACAGCTTGGCTCGCCTGACCCACGGGTCAGCGGCGAGCTCGAAAAACACGGGCAAAAACGAGTTGACCTACATCTTGAACCTCACTTCCTCATCTTCTTCAAAGGTCTTGGCCTCGACCTGCTCGGTGAGCTTGATGACGGGCTCGAATTGAGGGTCGTGAGTTTCCTCTGTGGTCTCCTGAGATTATCGACACCGTCGGAGAGGTTGAGGGACGAGAATGACAGCGAAGAAGGGAAAAGAATGGTGATATCGTTAGCAACGTTAAGAGGAGAAACTATCTCCTTTCGCGACTATTACGGCCGCAGAGAGACAGAACCAAGACTCACGGGGTTGACGGGTTCGGTATCGGCCATTGTGAAGATTGGTCTTCTGCACGGACTTTCGCATCAGCTTCCATTTCCATTTCCCTCCTGCATATCGTTTTCTCCTGCCAGCGATATTATAGAGATCCTAACTCACAGCTTGTACTGCGGTGGTTTATGGCGATTTGCAGTTGGCGAACTAGAGGAAGTGTATGGAAATAAAGTGTGGAGAACAGGAATGCACGAGGCAAACGCGTTCTCCTCTTCTGACGTCTGTGCGTTAGGCGTGCGAGCGGCAGGCCTATTGATGTCGCGTGTCAACCTTGTCTTTGGCTGCAGCGTCCATTCGTCCGTATGCATCAGACTTGCTTGTGCACCGAAGATGATATTACGAATCGTCCCCTTCTTGCTGCTCGCTCTGCATACGGTCACCGCGCACAGGATAGAAATCGAGCCAGGAGGAAAGGAATGCTTTTTCGAAACGCTCAGTCCAGAGGATCGGGTATGTGGTTGTGCGCAACACAAATACAGACGTTGATCATTTGGGCTCCGCAGATGACGGTAACGTATGAAGTAGGCGGCTCGACGTCGGGCGGATATCTGGATATCGACTTCTACGTATGTAGTCGAGATTTTCTTTTTCCTCTCACGCTTCCTGGCCTGATCGTCGACAGGTAAACGAGCCCGCCGGATCGACGATATATACATCGCATAAACAATCCCAGGGGACGTTCTCTCTTGCCGCGGACCGCGATGGTCCGTACACCTACTGTTTCTCGAACGAAATGAGCTCGTACTCGCGCAAGGTCTTGAGGTATATGCTCCACCATAAAAGCGTCTGATCTCTGCTAAATACCTCGTCCACAGCTTCAACGTCCACGGGGTCCTCTTTATCGGGGATGACGAACACATTGCGCCTGTCGAGCAAGAGATCCGAGATCTCAGTGCTGGGTTGCAGCTGGTCAAGGACGAACAAGCGTATCTCGTCGTGAGGGAGAGGGTGCATCGAAATAGTGAATCCCACTCTCGCTCTGCAGAAGCACGCACCATCCACTGACCCATATCCGTCTTCTCCAGCTGCCGAGTCGACCGTGAGTCGTGATTCTGACGTGAAGGACAGAAAAGTGCTGACGAGTCCGCAGAACTCGCGCGTGAAATGGTGGGCGATCGTGCAGACTGTTATTCTCTTTTCGACTTGCGCTTGGAACGTGCATTATCTCAAGAGCTGGTTCGAGGTCAAGCGGGTCTTGTAGAGGGGAAGCGTATGCATTCCTGGCGGCCGTACGTTTTTGTCGTGCGCCTCTCGCTCAGCATCGCTCTTCGGCATACTCTTCGGCACACTCTTCTGCACAACCCTTTAAGCGAATGAACGCATCAGCATTCCGCGTGAGAAGGCGGCGACGCGGCGCCTGGTACAAATGCCCATCATTTGCATCCCCCGACCTCAGCCAGCCAAGACCTCGGGCCAGAAACGGTTTCAGCATGCATTGTTCCAGCCACGTGCGGTCCGCCAAGACCAAGGATTGTGGATCGTGGCACCTCGGGCGCCCAGGTTCAGCGGTTCTATTTTGCCCTTCTTGCTGCCGCGCCTGTCTCCCGCAAGCTCGCAGCACTGGAGAAGCAAGCCTTATGGTGGAGGCCGCTCCTTGTGACTCTGATCGAGTCAAATCCATGTCCGCCAGAGTCACAGCATTACAAGGCGGCGTGACACGCTGGTATCAACCTGCTTCATATCTCCTGCCCCGTTCCCCCCCTTCTCATTATGAGAAGAAAATCTGTCCATCATGCAGTTGCTAGAACGCATTCGAGCGATTATCTATGCGTCAGCGGAATCCATGTCCTGCTTCTCGGACACCACCGCTGAAATCGCCGAGGTGCCTCCACCTCGGCTCTGGCGGTCTTGTCCGCCGCGAGTTGGAAAGTGGAGGTGGTTCTTGGCACCTCGGCCACCCAAACACATAACTTGGCCTTCGAAGCGACCATCTCATCTTTCCAGATCATCCACTTTCGAAACTCTGACTACCACTGCAACTCAACTCTTTCTCATCATAATGGCTCATTCACAAATCACCCTCGGGGAGAAGCAAGTCGGCCGTATGGGGTATGTTGGACCGACTGTGCAGTCGAGGTCCGGTATTTATGAGCCTCTGATATAGCTTCGGCTTGATGTCCTTGACCTGGACTTCCAACCCAGTGCCCGACGACAAGTGCTTTGCAGTCATGAAGTGAGTCTTTCTTGTCGTTGAACCCGCAGGGGTCTGACGCTCGTTCCGCCAGGGCGGCCGCGGACGCCGGCTCGACCGCATGGTCCTCTGCGACCTTTTACGGCCCGCCCAATGACACTTTCGCGAACGTCAAGCTGATCCGACGGTTCTTTGACAAGTACCCAGAGTACAAGGACAAGGTCACCATCGTCCTCAAAGGCGGATTGACCTCCACATTCCAGTTCCACGCGACGTGAGTCCTCCACGTACAACAGCTAGCGCACCATCGCTCATTCCGCACAGCGTCGAAGAACTTCGACAGGAGGTCAAGGAGGCGGCCGACATCCTGGGAGACAAGAAGATCGACTCGTTCTCGTACGCGCGGATTCCGCTCAATCTGACCGTCGAGCAAGCATTCAAGACGCTCAAGACTTTGAAGGAGGAGGGCTTGTTTGTCAGCGTCGCTGCGAGCGAGATGAAGGCCGAGTCGCTCGCGATCGCGCTCAAGGTACGCTGCCGAGACTGCTCTTGGCCGTGGCCGGCGCTGAAGCCTGCCCCACCTACAGATCACACCCATTTCGGTGATCGAAATCGAAGTCTCGCTCTATTCTCACGCAAAGGAGATCAAGGACGTCCTCGAGTGGTCCAAAGCCGAGCACGTCCCGGTCCTCTGCTACTCGCCCCTCGGGCGGGGACTGATGACGCGCAAGTGGTCTGACCCCTCCGAGATCCCTGCAGGCGAGGTCCAGGGCCATATCCCGTATTTCCAGGGCGAGGCCTTCTTTGCCAACCTGAAGCTCGTCGAGGTGATCGAGAAGATCGCAGAGCAAAAGAGCGTTACGACTGCCCAGGTCGCTCTCGCCTGGATCCTCAGTCAGTCCGACTACGTATGTGCTTCCACCCCGCAGGCGCGAGATCGTGGCTGACACGCTTGATTACAGACCGTCCCTATCCCTGGTACCTCTCGAGCGGAGAAAGTGCACGAGAACGTCGGTGCACTCGAGGTTACCTTGTCCGCGGACGAACACGGGGAGATTGACCGTTTCTTGGAAACATTCGAGCTCGCAGGAGGACGAGCTGCCGCGGCTCAGGCCCCCATGATGGTGAGTGGCCGCTTGCGCTTGAGCGGTACGTATGTTGATGACATTTGCTGTTATAGATGCGATGATATCGTAGTTGGAGACGCAACGGAACAGAAGGAGTTGTAGGGGATGAAGATGCATCTGTTGCCAAACGTGTGATGGTCCCATAATCTCTGCAATGCATCCTTGTCGACTGGACGGGGATGGCATTCACCAGATGCTGGTCCGAGGAGAGGCCCGCAGCGCGTGACGTAGCTCAATCGCTTGGTCCACGGGCGAGGATATCGTCTGAAGGAGTTGTGGGGGATACCTCAGTTCCCAAGTGACGCTCCAGGTAGAATGCCATTGCGATCATGACATCTGGCGTGCACCGATGGTAGTATTGCCCGCTTCGCTGGGCGATAGGTGGACAATGGATCCTGTAGCCCAACCGAATACTCGAGTAGCCACTTTAAGATCAGCTTCCGCCTTTCCCGGAGGTGTTTGAAGTGGAGGTTATGACGTCATTCCTTTGCATCCGCTCGGTGACCGAGCCCCGATGGGAGGCCGAGGCGGAGGGGTGGAGGTCCTCCACCCGTATAACTATCGCCTTCCGCTCCGCGTTCCCTCTCACACTTCAACCTTTGTTCGCTCATTGTCCATTCCTAGCTAGCGCCAAGAAACTTCAAGCTCGTCCATCACTCGACATGACCATCCCCAAGGTAACCCTCGCAGACAAACAGGTTGGCCGTATGGGGTATGTCGTCCTGCTCTACTGCTCTTGTTGACAAGATACTGATGAACCCGCCATGCCCAGCTTTGGCCTGATGCAACTGACTTGGACGCCAAAAGAAAAACGACCGAGCCAAGAGGCCTCGTTCGCTGTCATGAAGTAGGTCGTTTCGTTTTTTCGGCCAAGGCCCCCGGCTGACATCCTGTCAGAGCTGCAGCCGATCAAGGTGCGACCGCATGGTCCACCGCCTCGTTCTATGGTGCGGAAGACCAGCTGGCCAACATCAAGCTTATCGCGGCGTTCTTTGAAAAAGTAAGTTATAAACCCACTCCCGTCATTGTGCCCGCTGACGCCGCGCAGTACCCCGAGTACAAGGACAAGATCGTCCTGGTCCTCAAGGGCGGCTGCGACGAAAAGATTCATCCAGTGGCAGAGTACGTCGCCCGTTTAAGACCATGATGCAGCTTGCTGACTGACATCTGATTGTCCAACAGTATCGACTTCCTACGAAAAGACCTGAAAAGATGCCAGGCCATCCTCAAGGACAAGGTCATCGACATCTACTCGTATGCCCGACTCCCCCTGGACTCGTCGGTCGAGGAGGTCTTTACCAACTTGGAGACGCTCCGAAAAGAGGGTCTCTTTTCCCACGTCGGCGCGAGCGAGATGAAGACCGAGTCGCTCGTCAAGGCGCAAAAGGTGTGTACTCCGTTTTGTACTCCCTCTGATACCGTTTCGTCAGATCACCCCCATCGCCATCATCGAGATCGAAGTCTCGCTCTGGTCGTTCGACTCTGATATCCAAGACGTCGTCGCCTGGTCGAAGCAAAACAAGGTGCCCGTGTTCTGCTACTCGCCCCTTGGCCGAGGCTTCATCACCCGGACCTACAAGTCCCCCGAAGATATCCCAGAGGGTGACTTCAAAAAGATGGTACCGCGATTCCAGGGCGAGGCGTTCTACGAAAACCTAAAGCTCGTCGACCTGTGCGATGAGCTCGCCGAGAAGAAGGGGCTCAAGACCGCGCAGATGGCGTTGGCATGGCTGATCTCGTTGAGCGACTATGTGAGCCACTCGCCCCGAGATAAACGGAATGCTGACAGTCTCTCCAGACCATCCCGATTCCCGGATCGTCCAATCCTGGACGAGCAAAGGAGAATATCGAGGCGGCCAACATCAAGCTCACGCCCGAGGACACCAAGGGTATCAGCGACATTCTCGCCAACTTTGAAGTCAAGGGCGGACGGTACCCGGACGCAGGCATGGGCCATCTCGTGAGTGGCTTTTGGGTTTGCGCAGAAGACAGCCTGACGACTGCTTGGGTAGATGCAGTAACGCAGCTCAAGGATTGAGATTAGAAACTGAGAGTCGATACATTATGTGCCAAATCCCGTGGCTCTTGTAGACATACAGCGATGTGCGCATGAATACGCGAAGGCGATGCATAATTAACACGACATGAGATTGAGAATGGGAACACGGCTGGAGGAGCGCGGCCGGGCCACCCCTTCTAAACCGAAACGGGTATAGTCTATCCAAGTCTATCGTACCAGAAACAGTAACAGCTGCCAAGATTACAAAGATCCTCTACTCCTCGTCCGTCGTGTCGGGCTCTCTTTCGCCTGTGACCCAGATTTCGTCAGCCCAGCCGTTGCCGTTGTTCCACAGAAAACGACCTACCGCCAAACGAGAGCCATCGACTCTTTCGCAATAGCCGTCTCTCGGCCTGCGCCTTTTGCTCGTTTCGGGTGAGCTACCCCACACCATCAGTCATCGCTTCTCCTGGCCACCCAGCGACCTACCTTCTTCTTCTTTTTCATCTTGGGCTTCAATGCCAACTTGGCGAGATCCGTTTCGACGTCGGAGTTGGCAGCGGACGTGGCCGCGCTGGTGAGGTTTGATCCCGGTCCAGGGGTGCCCGTTCGGGGCGTACCCGCTTTGGAGGTCGCCCGGCTGGTCGTTCGCGACTCGTCGAACGCGTCTTCTACGAGGGCGACTTTACCCTTGTGGGTCAATTGACCGTTGTCGACGTGCCAAATCTCGGGGCAGAGCGCCGTGACGAATTCGGTGGAATGCGAAATGATAATGACGGCTCCTCCCCACTCTTTGATCGCGACGGCCAGACCGCCGAGCGCCTCTCGATCCAAGAAATTGGTAGGCTCGTCGAGGAACAGACATTGGGGTCTGGAGTGTGTCAGTTGGGAATTGCAGACAAGACCTACCGGTTGAACATGGCAGCAGCAATGACGACCTTGACCTTTTGACCTCCGGACAGGCCCTGCATCTCGTTGTACTGGGCAATGTCTCCGTCGAGTCCGACGGCTTCGAGCACTTCACGGACAGCGGTGGCAGAGGTATCTCGTTGACCCGCACCTTCTCGCGAAGACTCCATGTCGTCGAATTGTCCGAGCAGCTTGGTGAACCCTTTGTCGATGAGGACATCTCGAGGGATCCATGCGTTGTGCTAGCGATGGTCAGCTGAGAACGATCGGCAATTGCAGAGGGTGCTCACCTTGTGGTCAAGACCCTTGAATTTGACTTCGTATTGGAACGTCTTCTTCAGCTTGGATCGTCCAAGGATGAACTAAGGCCTCGTCAGCAACGCGCGACTCATCAAGCAAGAAACCCACTTCGATCTTGCGCAACTCTCCGTTCTTTCCCTCGATGGGGATCTCCATCATGGCCCGGTCCTCGTCGGTCAAAACTCGGGTAGCCTTTTCGAGCAGCTCTCGGTCGTGGCCGTCCTGGTATCGCCATTGACTATCACGTCGTCAGTCGACGCTCCGATGGACGCGTCAAAAGCCGACTCACATGTACTGGACCGCCGTCTTGGTCAAGTGCGCATCGATATGGTGGAAAGCGTGCTGGGCAACGTATCCGACTCGCAGAGCGGGATGCTTGTTGACCAGACCCTCTTGGGGCACCGTCTCTCCCGTCAAAAGCTTGATGAGGGTCGATTTACCGGCTCCGTTGGGACCGAGGATACCGACTCGAGACGAGAGCGAGAGCGCGCACGAGACGTTTCGCAGCGAAGGCTTGCTCGCTCCGGGGTACGTAAAGGTACAGTTGGTGAGTTTCATGATGGCTCGCGTGTTGGATCGGACTCCCATCAACGATCCGGGAGGGGGGAACGAGAATCGGATCGAGGTGGCCGCCAAAGTATAGTACGATTTGGCGGTGGGGACCTTTTCGACGAATTTTGATAGGTTGCCGGGGTAGTAGGCGAGCTTCTTGGTCTCGTAGTGGATCTGCCGACGGCGTTAGCGGCAGAGAGCGGAGACGGTGGAAGCACACACGATATCAGTGCAGACGTTGTCCAGGAATCCCGAGTCGTGCGAGACGATCAAACACGTTACGTCCGGGAGACTGCACAGGTACTGCTCCAACCAAGCGACGGTCTGGACATCCAAGTGATTGGTGGGTTCGTCCCTGTACGACATCAGCGTGGTCTTGTCGTATAAGGGTGAGCTCACAGCAACATGATATCGGCACCGATCAGCATGGCCCGCGCCAACTCTAGCTTCATCTTCCATCCACCCGAACAGGACATGACGGGGTCGCGCTGCTTTTCCTCGGAGAAACCGACAGACAACAACATGGCGGCAATGTCTTTTCGGTCAATGTGCGACAAGCTCTTGTCGGAGCAGACAAAGTCGAGGATGGGCAATGCGCCGTTTTCGCCCTGGAGAGCGTGCTCGACCATCAAGGTTCGGAGCTCGTCCTGAGAAGGGAAACCTTCGACCTAGGGATGGTGAGTGATGCCCGGAAGGATGCCCAGGGGGATGAAAGACACGCACTTTACCGTCTCGGATGGCCTTCAATAAGGTAGACTTGCCGGCACCGTTGGCGGCGCAGACACCGTATCGGTGACCTCGTCGCAATTTCAAGTTGGTGTGGTTCAACAAGAGCAGACCTCCGTACGCCAACGAGAACTGGATGTCGCACAGCAACTGTCCCTCGGATCCATCGTCCTCGACGTCGGGGGCAAATTTCTGCTTGTCGATGTCCATGAAGGCCTTGCGGATCTCTTGCGTAGCCTCAACACCCTTTTCACCCATGAGCAGCTTGAGAAAGCCGCCCAGGGCCTTGGTGTCCCAGATGGCGGAATCCCATCGTCGGACATCGACGAGGTCGGCAATGACGTTGGCTTGGTATTCCAACGCATGAGCGAGGACAGGCTTGG
>JASZXS010000165.1:0-33256 GCA_035521475.1 Tremellales sp. Uapishka_1 | reverse complement strand
AGCATATACAGGACCCCTCTTTGGAGGGAACTGACTTCATATACAACATGTATGACGGCTTCACCATTCGCGTTCGAGTTTTGATTCCGGTGATCTCTAAGCTGGGTGGCTGCTGATCTGCGATTCCAGGATCCCGTCTTCTCGGACGGAGCATGTTTGGCGGAACGACATCAGTCATATAGAAGGGCTCTATAAATGTAAGTGCTGGTTTCCGCATCATCAACCCCTGGACCCCTTTCCTCTTCAAGATTCAAACCATTCGTCTTAAAGCCCCAAAGCTTGTGTCGACAAATCCATATATCTTATATATAAATGTCTTTAACCCTATGATCCTCTGCTTCTTCCAGTCTCCTCTGCCACTTTGTATGAGACGGTAGCTGATGGACTGGTTTGTGCAGTTTTGACAGCTGATCCCCCCTCCACGAATTCGTCGCCACGATGCCGCCTCACCCTGCGCATCATCAAGCTGGTCAGCGATACGCTCCGAACCTCCCTAACCAGCAGCCTGCTGGACCAGGTCGGGTTCGTGAAGGGGCCAAGAGTGCCAAGCAGTTGGAGCTGGAGTGAGCGATTCGGTAACTCTTGGCTGGAGCAATCTAATTCTTTGCCAGTGCTCTTCCTTCGATGGATAGCAACGCATACTATGATCCCCCATCTTCTCCATCTTCATCCTCCATCTCGGGTTTCGATTCTCCTCCCGCCTCTCCGCACGATCTGCGTACCAATTCGGGCAACAAGCTCATTTCTTCCGCGAGATGGATTCGGCGAGGCAAGATGTGGGCCTGGGGTCCCTCGTACGAAGATGCCAAGTCGGATCAACTTGTCAGGAAACGACTGAAGCTGTGCCTCGAGCAGTTTCTGCCGGACGCCGCAGCCGACGTAGGTGTCGCCCCTCCATCGAATATTGTCGAAGAGGAAGCCAAGAGGAAAAGTCGAAAGAGAAAGAGGGCAGAAGACAAGGAATTCGTTTTGCCCCACCTGACCAGCCCGTCCCCACCCCTCTCGACCACTCGATTAGCTCCCATGCTTGCCATCCCGCAAAGCTACCTCGAGATCATGACGAGCCCCTCAATGAGGCATTCCTTGGGCGACGATGGTATGGAGAGCGGTCTTCAAAGAACTGCGGCGGAGCTGCTGGAGGGAGAAAAGGGTCTGATGCAGGCTTTGGGCCGCCTGAGGGAAGTCTTGCGAGTCAGAGGGCGAGATGTCCCGGAAGGGTTGTCGGTCGAACCCCCGCCGCCGGTACCCGCAACTTCCCTTAACGGCAATCATCTGGGTCTCAATGGCCATGTCGACGAACCTGTCAAAGCAGAAGGCTTGCCATCCCAGACTCCGGCCGCCGAGGGTCCCCTCATACCCGCTCTCCCTCACGTCTCAGACACCGACAATCTGTGGCGCGTCGCTCAAGAGATCTTGTCCAATCCCCAACCTCCACCCACCATCACTTTTACCGTTACCCCTGCGGGCGCCGCGGTCCCATCCTCGTCGTCAATAATACCGACACTCACCCCGGTTCATCGGCTGTTTACCTGTCCGACGGGTATCACATTCAACGCCATCCCGAATCCCCTTCATCCTGGTTTCAACTATCCGTCCGACTCGCTCATCTATCCCGAGCATGTGAAGTACAATCTGGATCTACCGAATCAGCAACGAGCGGTTGACGACGCGTTAGAGAGGATCAGCGAGCTGTTGGCGGACTGCAACGAGTACAAGGAGAGGTTGGAGGAGGCGAGAGACAGGGTGGCCGACGTGGCTAGGGCTAGAAAGAAGGTGTGGAGTGTGGTCAAGGAGCGGGCGGGCTGGGAGCTGGATCGAGAAAAGTAGATGTGTGGTGTTGTCTGGTAATCACGTTGTATTGGGTGGTGTTATATGATTTGGTGTGATATGATTTACGATATTCGATACGTTCTGAAGTACAGAACATGAGCAATGGCCGGCCCTAGAAACCTAAAGAGAAGGACAAGTGTGAGTGCTGAGCTAGACAAGTGGGAGACCCTCGACGGACCATATTTTTTCCCCGCGTTCCGCATATTCTTCTTGTTCTGAGCGATACGATCCTCCAACTCGGCCCGGTTGGAATACGCATCGTTCAACAGACTCGTCAACTGATGCCGTTGTCCTGCCAGTCCCTTGATCTGACCAATGGGCTGAGCATAGTACGAAACATTGTCAGGATCCGAGCCAACCCGAACGGCAATTCACTCGCCTGGTAGTCATATTCTTCGCCCGGCATTTTCGGTGCCGTCAGTTTGCTGATTCGTTCCTGCTCTCTCCTCGCCTCCTCGAGCCCGTCATAGACGTTGATACTGGCCATTCCATCGCGCTTCATCTCGTCGAGCTCGAATTCGTCCCAGTGTTTCCCGACCCGGCCATCGCTCTGCTTCTGCGCGCCATCCTCCTGCTCTTGGTTCTCGGGGAAGAACGAATGGTAGTATTCTGGCTCGTAAGCGGCCCACGAGCCAGAGGGTAGCTGGTAGTAACCCGGATACGGGTCCTGCGGTGTCGGTGGAGGCGGCGCGAAATCGGCCACAGACGGAGCGGACGTGATGGTCGGTGGTTTGGTGGGTGTGCTTGCGGAAGCGGAGGAGGACGCAGAGGGCTTTACAGATGCTGTGCGAGTGTATCAGCTGGCGAACAGAGTTGGGGAGGATGGGCTTACAAAGTCCGAATAGATCTAGCTCGGGCTCGTCCACCTCTTTCTCCCTCTCTTTGGCTTTGGCTCGACTGATGGACGAAGGAAGGAGTAGTCCGGCTCGTTTCGGTGGTTTACCCTCGTCGTCATCAGCTACGGCTGAGGGTTTGACGGCTCGTGGAGCAGCCATTGACTTGTTGACAGATAGCGTGGGCTTTGCATCCGAGACCGGCAACTTGCGCTTCGGAGGGGGCAACATGCCCAATAACGACGAACTGTCGGTGTCGGTCTGTCAGCACAACGTCCAGGCGAAGTCCTCGACACAGAAGGACGACTGACCTCCCCGCTCCGCCAAGCTTCGGCTTCTTGTACTCGCGCTCTTCGAGCCTCGCTTCGACCTCGTCACCATCCGTACTGTCATTCAAGGCACTAGACTTTGGTTGATCCAAGGTGATCTTGACAGGACCGCGCTTCTTCCCCTTCGCGACGGTTGGGACTACCTTTGGCGTGGGAGCCGGAGCAGGAGATGCCTCCGTATCAGAGTCCGAGTCGGATGCGTAGTTGGCTAATAGCATGTCGGGTGGTCATGGAGGGAAAGAGGGGTACTACTATTGAGGAGACGGAGTGACTTGAATTCCAAGTCAGAGTGGCGAATAAGTGGGTGGCAATTTCCCGGGCTAATTTTCTCTGTACCGCCCATGGGATCGGAAAGCTGCTGGGCGCTTGAGCAAAGGGTTCTTCTGGTGGGCGAGAATGGTGTCTAGCATAAGCCGCTTCCGCCATAAGACTGTCGGGACCGGCGTGCTACGAGGCAATCGCCAACAGGACGCATGGGGTGATGCCATTATCAGTACTGGGAATTGATGCTATGATGAATTAAAAGGGATGACTGCACGATAAATACAACATCGATACCCATACAAACAAGTCAGATACAGTCCCCTCGCTTCTGCTGACTCGATTCTCTTCGATCATACTCAGAGTGTTCCTCAGAACATCGCCATCTCGCCGAGCGCTATGAGAACCTATCTCAGATCAGCGGAGCCGCCATCGCTCGGTCGACAGACTCACCAGTTGCGCCTCTGGCCTGCCCATATCACACTGTCCGCGACGGATAGTCTTAGCTCAATTCATAGTCTGTGCCCAAACCGACGACTCACGGCGCCGCCCCTCAGCTCTCTCCACCTCGCGGAGTACCATTGCAGAACTTGTCTTTCTCTCGACATACTGGTTGAACAACTATGTCAGCAAGTTTCCAGCTTCGTCATCGGACAGCAGACGACCTACATAGGTACCCCGCTGAAACACCGCTGCTTCATCCGGCCCATGAAGTACTGCACCTCTGCCAACCACGTCCGGAAACCGAGAATGCCCTGCACGATTGCGAGGGGTTCCAGCAATCTGAGCGGGGACGACATCAGATGCATTGTCGCGATCATCCAATCTGCGTTTGAACCCACTTGTTCAGACACTCGAGATACGCGTCCGCCATGATAACGGGCGACCGCTTCTGGCGCTCCAGTTCCATCTGACAAGCATGAAGCGTCATCGCCGCTATTTTCAGCTGCGGACCGCCAATGTGGCCTAATGGCTGAGAGGATGAGAACATCATTTTCGAGATGAGCGGGTGATTTTAGGCCTAGAGTCGACACGCCAACCGGCAGGAAGAGCGAAGGCGCGAGTGGAGGATGAAAGGAGCGAGAGCAATTAGGGATGACCGAGAGATGAGCCAGCAAGTCTCGGTTCTTTTTGAGTAAAAATGAAGGATAAAAGAGTGGGAGTTTGTCAGGTGGATATCGTTGCTTGACGGAGTACTTGTTTCGGCACGGGTCACGAAGTATGATCACCATGAAAGGAAGATGGGCCGGAAGGAGGTACCGCATCGAAGGGTCCTGCTTTTGGGGCAGGGGGTAAAGGACGGGGTCGAGGGGGAAGTCCAAAGGGGAGCGATCGACGGATGAGATGGGCTGAAACCACCCCACAGCACTGGAACCAGCAAAAGGTGTGCTGCCATTCTGCTATTGGCGGAGACTGGAAAGCCCTGATTTGCGATGCACAACAAAGCAGCAAGAAAGGATCGACGTGGTGTTTGAACGAGTCGGTCACTGGAGGGTCAGTCGATCGCGATTCAAAAGGGAGCCTGTCAAGGCGATGCAATGC
The DNA here is from genome assembly GCA_035521475.1 of Tremellales sp. Uapishka_1. Classification (NCBI taxonomy): domain Eukaryota; kingdom Fungi; phylum Basidiomycota; class Tremellomycetes; order Tremellales; species Tremellales sp. Uapishka_1. Next base: position 28,461 of record JASZXS010000165.1, on the reverse strand, counting down.
ATGAGACGTATGTGGTTAGAGTGGGATCGCGCAGGAACAAAAGAGGTAGATCAAGTGATGGCTGAGGAGACATCAGTAATCGGCTTTAGGATCCGACCAAAGGACGCACAGTATTTCGGTCCGCCGCCGCCTTCTGGAACGGTCCATGTGATGTCTTGCGTTGGAACCTTGATCGAACAAGTCTTGCAGTGAATACAGTTCTAAGTTGATCACAGTCAGTACCTCATCTACGCTAGACTGGCTTGAACAGAACCCACCTGCGAGTTGATGATGAATTTCTTTCCCTCGGCATCGGCTTGCGCCCCTTCCGCGTCGGCGTACTCGTATACCGCTGCGGGACAGGCTCGGCCCAGCAGACCGGCGTAGTCTGCAGTATATTGATCAGCTTTGCACGATCGCAGATTTATTCAGAGGACTCACCAGAAACGTTGGTCGCGGTATGTCTCGCTCTAGACCCCTCGTTCTCCGGTAATCTCAGATGAGAAGGCTGGCCTTCTGCATGATTTGTCCCGGTTAGAGATACAGATTCCAAAATATCGAACGAGAGTTTGCCGTCCGGGGCAGGGTACTCGATCGGTTTGACCTCGCTGCAGAAGGTGCGATCAGCTGAAACTCGGTGAAAAGGGGCCATTAGCTGACCTGGATTTCTTGGTGAACGCGTAATCCTCGACCTTGTTCCTGAACGTCCATGGAACCCTTCCTTTTAAAATCATCGAGTCCAAGCCAGAATACGCCATTCCACCCCACAATCCGAGAGGGTTGTGGAAAGATGGTCGCAGATTGCGGACTTCTTTCAGCTCTTTCCAGATCCACGACCCCTTGACGGCTTCTTCATACGATGACATGTCGAGCGGTTTTTCGAAATCGGATTCGGCTTCGGTGGAGGTGATGGACGTAAAGGCGGACTCGGCGGCGAGCATACCAGACTTCATGGCGTTGTGTGTGCCCTTGATCTGACAAAAATATAGTGTAAGTCATTATGGCCCATGGGGGGACAAGAGAGAAAATACCTTGGGAACGTTGAGAAACCCTGCTGAACACCCGATCAACGCGCCACCAGGAAAATGCAGTTTCGGGATCGATTGGAAACCTCCCTCATTCAAGGCTCGAGCTCCGTAGGCGATACGCTCCCCACCTTCAAGAATCTTTGCGAAATATGGATGGTGTTTGAGCCGCTTCAAGAAAGAACCGGGTCAGAATTGAACACTGTCGTTCAAGTACAGGGGTCTTACCTGGAACTCCTTGTACGGCGACAAGTATGGGTTCTCGTAATCCAGCCCGACGACCAAACCCATGCTGACCATATTGTCCTCCATGTGATAGAGCCAACTTCCTCCGTACGTCTTGTAGTCCAGCGGCCACCCTAGCGTATGCACCACTTTTCCCGGCTCGTAAACCTCGTCTCGGACCTTCCACACTTCCTTGATCCCCAGCCCGTACGTCTGCGGATCCTTCCCATCCCGCAGGTTGAACTTTCTCTGTATCTGCTGCGAGAGCGATCCGTGGGCACCTTCAGCGATGAGGGTGACTTTGGAATGGAACTCCATGCCAGGCTCGTAGGAATCTTTTGGCTGCCCGTCTTTGTCAAGCCCGACGTCTCCGGTCACCACTCCTTTCACACCCGTGCCATCTTCGGTATAGAGAACCCTGGCGCCGGCGAAACCGGGGTAGATCTCGACCCCGAGAGCCTCAGCCTGTTCCCCCAGCCAGGCGGTCAGGCGCGAAAGGGACACGATATAGTTGCCCTTGTTGTTCATTTGCGGAGGGTGCGGTAAAGGAAACGAGGAAGTCTGCGTAAGAAGTCGCATCGAGTCGGAGGTTGCCATCTGGTTCAGCGGCGCGCCGAGCTCTTTCCAATCAGGTATGAGCTCGGTGAGGGCTTTCGTCTCGATCACGGCCCCAGACAGGATATGCGCGCCTGATCGCCCAGTGTCAGACAAGATCACCGCTGCCACCAGCTATTACACATGACTCACCCACTTCGCCCCCCTTCTCCAAAACTACCACTCGCAATTCATCGCCACCGCGCTCGGCTTCGAGCTGTTTCAGACGGATCGCGGCGCTCAATCCCGCGGGACCGCCACCGACAATGCAAACGTCCACTTCATCCGTCGCTCTCTCTACTGACAGAGGATCAAACCTGGCCTCAGTTGCGAGAGTGCGCGAGCGACTCGTTATGAGGAACGAGGTCGAGGCTGACGATGTAGTTGGTCGAGAGAGGAGGAAAAGCGGTCGCGCAGCGATGCGAGGTAGGGACAAGGACATCGTGGGGTTTCCCGCAAGGTCTGTCGCTTTCCAAGTGATTCGTCTCTATACCAATTGAATATGTATAGGTCGGGATCGGGTATTGAGACGTGTTCCTGCTCGTGTTTATATAAGATAGGGGGACACAGAAGACCAATAAAAATGTCTCGAAAACACCGTTTCTTCCGTCGGCAATCGCCGTACCCGAGGGATCAATACAGGAAAATAGGCGTGCTAAATGGGCAATGAGATTTCACCTCCTCTTTCCACGTCGCGTTGGCGATATAAGCAGCCCAGCACACCATGAAGGCAGCTCGACAGACCACCGCCCTGGCCTCCCTGCTCTTCCTGGCTCATGCTTCGGCCCACGACGTCAAGCCCGTCGATATACGGGGCTTAGATCCAGCTCGTAGGTCATCTATCGCACTCCTGTCCGCACATGCCATCTCGCCTCTCCCCGGAAGGATCCTCCGTGAGGCATCTCGCTGATGCATACTCTCAGTCGCTCATAAATATCTACCTTCCTCGTCCAATACGTTCGCCTGTCTTGATGGAACGAAAACAATACCATTCTCGGCCGTCAATGACGATTACTGTGATTGTCCCGACGGATCTGATGAGCCCGGCACGGCGGCGTGTTCCAACTCTGTCTTTTACTGCCGGAACGAGGGCCATATCCCGGGCAAAGTCCTTTCCAGTCGGGTGAACGATGGGATATGTGGTAAGGGAATCCCTTGAGCGGAAACACCATAACAGGCTGATTAGACATCTGCAGACCCAGAATGCTGTGACGGCTCGGATGAGTGGCAGAGTGGGCTGTGCGAGGATAGATGCGGAGCGATAGGGAAGGAATACAAGGAGAGGACAGCGGCGGAAGCCAAGACAAGGAAGACGGTGAGTAGCCCGTGCTGCAGGAAGTTGGTTCGTGCAAGATCGCTGACAATGTGGGACAGGGAGCCAAGATCCGGAACTCGTACATCAAGTGGGCCCAGGGGGAGAAGACGAGACTGGAGGAAGAGATCGAGAGCAAGAGTGCTCAAGTGAAGGAGAAGGAGAAGGAGGTGGCGAAAGCAAAAGGTCAGTTCGGCTTAAATCAAATTGAATACCCGCCGACCCCTTCCAGCGCTCCTGGAAAAGATCGAAGTCAGAGGCAAAGAACAGCTGGACAAAGCCAAACAGTCCCGTGAGCTTCGCGTGCCCAGCGTGTCCAATATTCGGCCTGATACCAACCTTTTCAGCGCTGTACACGTCCCTCTTGACTCATCGACTCGCTCTCACGCGCTTACGATCCAAGACCTCCCGTCTGGAGGATGAGCTCGATACGCTGAAGGGGATCCTGGAAGAGCTGTCAAAGGGATACAATCCCAACTACCAAGACATGGCAGTCAAGGCTGCCGTCGTCGGCTATGAAGAGCTGTACAAGACGGAAGAGACGAAACCCGACGAGGCGGAAGAGGAGATCACGTCCAAGGAACTAGACGATCTGGAGAAGAAGGATCTCGAGGGTTTGCTGTTGTCTGGCCTGGAGGATAATGAGGACGACGAGGATGAGGAGTCTGACATCTGTAAGTCGTAAGCGTGGGATGGATGTCCAATGCTGATCATAAACGGACAACAGTATATCGGATAGACGAGTACATTCCTGACGTTTTGTATGACTCGTACGAGTCTGTTCGGGATCTCGCCATCGACTGGATGATCAAGATCGGCATCATCGGAAGGGGAGCCAAAGGCAGCGCAAGGTCAGCTGAAGGACCCCGTACGTCATGTATTCCAGCAGGGGTGATTATGTGCTGAGATATACTACAGACGTAGCAGCGGCACGAGACCAACACTCGAAACTGTCCAAGGAGTTCAACACGCTCAACGGGGAGATCAAGTCGGCGAAAGATACCCTCGACAAGATGGGTGACTTTTACGGTCCATCGGGCGAGTGGAAAAAGCTGGAAGGGGTGTGTATCGATACAGTGTACGGAGAGTGAGTGCCCTTGTTCTATTTCGAGAAGGAAAAGCAGCTGATGGCACGATAGCTACACGTACGAGTTGTGTTTCTTAGGCAAAGCCACCCAGAAGAGCAACAAGGACTCGTCGTTTAACAATCTTGGGTATGTTCGTCCTTCTCTTGCGGTCGAGCCGGAACCGACGGTTTGGTCAGGACATTCAACGGGTGGAAAACCGAGGCAGAAGCAGGCAGCATGGACTACTATTCCCGACAGAATTACAGGAACGGGTGAGGGGTACTCTCGTTTGTTCCCGCTATCGTCAACTGATCGTGCCAACAGGGCAAAATGCTGGAACGGACCCATGCGATCCGCCACGGTCGACATCACCTGCGGCACGACCAATGCGATACTATCCATCTCTGAGCCAGAAAAGTGCGAATACTTTTTCAAGGCGACTTCGCCCGCTCTGTGCTGGCCAATCGAGGAGGAAGGCGGGGAAGCAATCAACATCAAGGAGGAGCTATGAACACTAGACTAGAATGCATCTCATAGTTCTTGTCTCGGGTGCGAGTGGCCCTGCAGAGGCTCCGGCATAGATGCGCCCTTCTTGGCGGCCGTCTCGCCTGGCGCGGTCTCGGCTTCGTGGCAGGATGGTGGGATCGGAGAGTGGGGGTCGATGGGCGGGTTGTTGACCGTGCCCACTTTGAAGTATTTCTCGTGGTTCGCAAAGAATGATTTCCAGTGTTTGAGAGACTGGCGAGGCAAATGAGCACAAGAGTCTAGAAAAGAGAGGGACACGGCAGAAGTGGGCTCACGTCGAGTTCCTGGTCAGACAGACCTCGGAGATCATGCGTCTGATGCATCTGGAAACACCCGGTCGTGAATGATCTCGCGGCGTCCTTCCCTGCCCTACATACGCAGGTGATCAGTGCAGCCCTTCGTCCTTGCGATCTAGACGCACATGACGTGATAGCTCCCGCCTGGCCCGTAGATCCTCCTTCCGGCTGAGACATCGTACACGTCCCCGTCTAGCGCAAGATACACGGGCTTGGAAGGATCGCTCCCGTCGTACATGCTCAGCTGGATCGGCGTGAGCTCCACCAACGCCGCCCTGGACGGGTTGAGGCCGCTCGTGCGCCAGTAGCGGAGTACGGCCGGCTTGTACGTTGGGTAGAGGTTGAAGGAGAAGGTCGCGGTGAGGAAGTTGGACAAGAGGAGGAGGAAGATGAGACCCGGAAGGAGGTACGAGAGGACGGCAGAAGATTGGCGGGAGGCAGGAAGGGCGCGGAGCTTGGCTTCGTGTTCGAGACGTCTGCGCTGGCCGTTCAGGAAGGCCTGGTTGGACGGCTTGGCAGAGACCCGTCGTCCATTTCTGACCCGGGTGATCAGTGGGCAGTTCTGCTGGGAGGAGAGGAGACGGAGGGCGTACGAGTCGATGGTCTGGTCATACGTGACTTCCCCGGGGCCTTGTCCCGGTCGGGAACGCTGCTTCGCTGAGCGAGGTTAGCAGAGGGTGAGTTGCTGAGACTGGGACATACCGCCCGGGAAGTCATCATATTCCGTATTGGTGTACACGTCGGGGTGAGCGGACATGCTGGATAAGTGGGGACGGTCGACGGAGGATAGTTAGCTCAACTTCAAGTCGCGTCGACAAAACGAGAGAGGTGAAACTTGGAGGTGGACATGATCCGGTGCTGTGATAACCGCTAGCCTTTGCATGGACCTCTTCAGTATATTCAGTCTGCTCGAGTGCTTCTCCTAGCGCGGCATCACTCTCCCCCTTCTGGTCGGTACCACCCATCCTTCCATCCCCATTAAGACTGCCCCTGCACCCATCCCCCGCAGTTGTTCGTTTCATCCCCCGCTTGATTTCTCCGCACAGTCCTCACCAGGAAGGACGCCTCTCTAGCTCGAAGTACTGCAAACTTTTCTCCTCCCCTCCTTCCCAGTCCTCCATCTCATAAACACCACCACCCTCGCCATGTTCGAAATCGACAACCTCACCATCGTGCTCCTCACCGTCTTGACCTCGTTACTCGTCTACATTCGGTTCTTTGCGCGACCGAGCCCGCTCGTCCACCCTTTGTTGCTTGGGAAACAGAGCGACGTATCGAGCGTACGGAAGCAGGGCGAATCGGGGGTTTACCGATCATGGGCTACGGGACAAGGGTCACCTGTAAGTGGTAGCGAGCCTGCCGGGGTAAGGGGAGGTGCTGATGATACCATACCATACCTTTGCAACTCGTAGCTGCAGGTCAGGCCCGCAAACTCGTTAAAGACCGTCCACGACATCGTCCAAGTCAAGGGCAACGGTGAGGCCGAACGATGTATCCTCGACGTGACGGTAAGGTGGCCTTTCGTCCTCCATGAGAGTCAACTGATGGCCTCTGTCTGCTATTCCTGCAGTTGACGGAAGAAGCTCTCTCCGAGATCCTTCTCCTGCTCCCTCACGGTCTGCGCGCCCTCTTCCCGCACCATCTCTCGACATCCCCAACTTCCCCTACGCCCATCTTGACCCTCCTTCCTCCCTCGCCGGTCACCGCTCTCCCGCTCCTCCTCCTCGCCTTGTCCGTTCCACCGTCCCTTCCCCTCATCGTCCTTCCTCATCCCAAACTGCTCAACACCGCTTTGGCGAAGACGTCTGCCCATCCCCAACCGGGTATCGTGGTCGTCCACGTTGGACTGCTTGACGACATTATCGAGCAAGTGTGGGAGGATTGCGAAGACAAAGTCGGGGTCGTCGTCGTCGGCGACGAAAAGAAGGAAAAGATTGCGTTGATCGAGGAAGCGAGAAGACGTGGAATGAACGTCAGGTGGTGGGAAGAGATTTGGGCGGCCGCTGAAAAGGACGTCAAGAACAGCTTGCCTGGTGCGGTGACCTCCTCTTTGATGGCGAATGTTGCTGACGGTACATTGGCAGATCCACATTTCCAAGACGTCCACAGCTACTTCTATGTCCAGCCCGAGTCGTCCGAGGGACAAGCTGGAGTGGTGAAACTTACCCATCTCGCGAGTTCAATCGACGCAGGCTGTTGCGCGCCAAATTGACCATCTACCCTAGAACATCACCGCTGGAATCGCTGCAACGCTGTCGCTCTTCCCAGCTGACAAACGACCTTCGGATGCCGCGAAAGATGTCGTCGGCAGCGCCGTACGACTGGACTCGCCCTTTGGAATGACTTTGGCGCTTGCAACCATCTGGAGCGGTGAGTCGTCGATTCGCCCTCTCTACTTATCGTGACACGTTGCTGAGCGGTATCCAGGCGCTGGGTTCCGAATGTTTGGTAGTCCGACGCCAGACTGGGACGAAGATCTACGATTACGAGAAGAGGAACTCGAGGCGTTTGTGGCCAACAAAGATCATCCCAAACCAACTATTTTATTCCTGTGTGTCCGGTCTTTCTCATCATACAGTATAGCAAGCTGACGCCAGTCGATAGGACGCCCCAGCACCACTCTGCTATGATATCCGTTCTACACCAAAAATCCCTCTCGGTGCCGTTTGGCGAACTGGCGATCCGTCACAAGCTGCCATCCATCAAAGCTGGACACGTCTCGCGAGATACCCTGTCGGACAAGTATGTCTGGACTGGGCTGCGCTCTTCCGTCCTTGGCGGACTTGTAGGCGACAGATTACGCGCCGTCATTGTTGTCGGACGAGGTGGGCTGATTCGTCTCCGATGGATTCGCAACCCTTCTCTGACGCGAGACCCAGACACGCCGTCCATGTCGCTCCTATCGCTCTCTCACCTCCTTCTTTCCCTCCCCGTCACCCGCCTGTTCCCATCGCCATACTCCGCTTCGCCAATCTTTGTCTCCCACTTCTACGACCTACAATCTCCGTTGGAAGACGTCAAATCCCACACAGGACCCCCCGCAACCAATACCGAGGTCCTTCTCAAAGGGCCCGGAACGGAGAAAGGCCAGGAAATCGAGGGCAGAATCTGGATCCGAGGTCCGGGCGTTCTGGAGAGGGTTCCGCCTGTCGAGGGCGGGGTCGTCGAAGGGTGAGTCGGGTTGTCGAACTGGTAAGATCCGCGGAGCGAGGCTGATGACATAATAGATGGACGGATGTAGAGGTAGATGCCAAAGTTCAGACAAACGGAACGTTCATCGTCCGTTGATCGCGAGGACATCTTGCACCGCATATATACACATGCATGTTTATACTGTACTGGGTATCAGCGTACCCCGCGGCTGCGTGTTCTGAAGCCGGACTTCATCGTGCCGAAGGAACGGCTTTGCGGTTGAACCGAGCCGATTGTCTGAGGACACGAAAACTTTGCTCCGGCTGCAGGGTAAGAGGGGCTGGGCGGCCAAGTTTATGTGTAACTTTCAGGGGGCGCCCGAAGGATTCTCTAGTCTCCTGCCTCATCTCGCTACACAGGCCAGGACTCGAACCAAGTTGGAGACGGCCGGGAGAACTGCGTGCCTTTTCGATAGTAAAACGAGATTCATAACTCAGAGACGCTGATAAATACAAACCATGGACACCACAACAAAAAGCACAGAGATAGATACAAATGGGAGACGAGGCCAGAAGATTGAGAAGAGAATTACCTTGATCAGTACCTGCTGACGCTCTCCTATCGGTCAACATTCACGAAAGCCTTCTTTGCAGCGGTAACCCCTTGCTGCCTATTCGGTGGACTAGAGATACACCGTTTCCCTTCGGTGAGCCAGGTGGCGGAGACATCTTGCATGGTCGCGAGATTTCGGCGAGATTAGCGGAAACCGTTGCCTCTGATGGTGGAGTTGCGGACACCGCCATCCGTGCCTCTGAGCCTTTCTGTCGGGTTCGGCGAGAATTGGGGAATCGGCAGTGTTGAGTCGAGTGTCCGTATGCTTGATGATTTTCGCACCAAGCGGATTCATCCCGAGATGGGAACGGAACAAATCCTTGTTTGTCGGCGATTTCAGGTTGGTCTCGTCGACTTGCATCTTTCCCCACTTCCAGCGGCAGTGCTATGCGATCGGCGAGGTGAAGCTCTGGGCTCTTACTCTCCTTCTGCAGTCCCATCCGTTCGGCTAAGCTTTTTATCGATTTGCCGCTCATCCGTTCCGCCAGATTGGCTGTCTTGCTCGCGACTCGAGGGCGGACGGGAAGGAGTGTTGAGTCGATCCAGTCCGGTGGAGACCAGCTCGGTTCCTCTGGGATCCACGTCGAGCTGCCCACAACGGGCGGGTCGTCTGCGACGACCACGGCGGGGCCTGGCGCCACCAGCAGTGGGCTGAGGCGTTGGGCTCGGGCGGAAGATGACGACAAACTGATTCGCTCTGCCAGGGGCTTGCTTGTCGGCTGCGGGACTGATTTGGTGCTCCCGACCGCATCCTCCTCCACATCATTCACGGCAGGGATCGTCGCTGGGGCGGGAGTCCATGGAACCTTTGACGACCGAGGCAGTCTTTGGGTCGCATCTTTCGTCCCAGTCTTCGTATTTTCGCTGTCCTGCGTGATGGGTGCTTCACCCGGCAGACAAATCGTGGTTCCCTTGTTTCCCGAGACTTCTTCTGTTTCAGGCATCGTACTGCTCTTTGTACCGTCATTGTCCCCTGGTCGAAGCATCGCTGCCTGCGTGGAGAGTGCATCGTCCGCGAGAGGTGTGGTCACCCTGGCCGCCTTAGGTGATCCAGCTGATTGGGGCAATGTCCATCCGGCTGCTTTGTGGGCTTGCCTTGACAAGGGCAGAGGGCTGCTCCTCGTCGGTCGTCCGGCATCCATCACGGGGATCGAAACCTTTCTTGTCCCTTGTGCCACATCTGAGAAAGGCATGGTCTGTTCTCCGCTAGAGTCTTCGATCGCGCTCTTTTCTTCCGCTGTGGGGAGCTCTATTAGGAAGACACGTGTATCGACGGACTCATCCGTCCATGTTGGTTTGGCGGGGAGGTTGGTGGGAAGCACAACCGGTCGTTGGTGAAGCAATCGCTTGCAAGAGGCAGATGGGAAACCATGTTCGGGGAGCGGAGGAGTAGGCGGTCGTGAATAAGGCAGTGCAGGCGGAGGAAGAGGAGGTGTTGGCGGTCGAGTTGGAACGGATGGTCGCCTGATGATGTTGGGCGTGGCGACCGGTACAGCTCGCTCCGGTGGGGGAAACGGGGGAGTGCTTGGTCTCTCTATGCGCCGTTTGGGAGGCGTTGAGCGTTCCGAAAGCACTGTGCGAAGGGGCGACCTCGAATGGACAGCACCGGGAGCTCTCATTTGTGGCAGCCCATTCGTTTTGTTCAATAGGGGAGCCTCGTTTCGCGGTAGCGGGACGGTCGATACGGTATTTGCCGAAGGTGTGTTCGTGGAGAGATGTGAGGGGCTCGTCTGGAGAGGCAAGGCTCTGTCCGCTCTGGTTGAGATTGGAGACAGCGGCGATGGACTAGTGGAGGAGGATGGAAATGAGGGCTCGTCTGGAGTCGTGGGCTCGCATTTGACGATTATCGTCTTCGCCGCGATCCCCTTGGCCTTTTCCTTTCTTTGCCTCACTCTAAGCTTATTCGCTTCGAGCGTCTCGCCCCTCTGCCGCTTCGCCAATACCATAAGCTGGACCTCGGCTTCCTCTCTCTCCCGCTTGACGGTGATTTTCAGCTGTTCTTCTTTAGAGGCCGTGGTCTTGGAGACGGGATCATCGGGGACGAGTGTTGCAGGATTGCCTCGACTGTCCTGGGGGGGAAGACTTGCTGCGATATGCCTAGCCGTGGACTCCGTCAAGCCAAGGTACAGCTGTCGATAGCTGCTCGTGGTCGATTCTTCTGATCCGGCTCTACCCCTGTTCCCCGCAGTGGTAGGCGCTTTTCGCTGTAGCGATTCGACGATATTGTCCAGAGTTGGCATAGAGCGAGAAGATGAACCGTGGAGCTCCGCCAAGGCGGAGAGGACCTTGGCGATGAGGTCTGGGTGGATGTCGGCCACCTCTGTCCTTGAAGCGATAGCGCTCACGAGGTCGGGTATGGTGGATGGGTGGATGGGTGGGATTTGGTCAAGCATCGGTAGCGGCGACTCATTTCCGGCAGGCGAAAGGTCGGACTGCAGCATCCTTCTCCTGAAGGATGCCGGGGAGAGCAATGGCCGTCTCATGGAGTTAGAATAGTCGACGGCGGAAGGAGATGACGGCGCTGTGGTGAAGTTTGGTGGCTCGACGGCATCAGACGTGGTAGATGTTGAGGAATGCAGCATGTCTGCGCGAGAGGTGAGGATCGACTGGGAGCTGGGATGCACCAAGACTCCAAACCGAAAAATTGCACCTAGACCATGAGTATGGGTGTCTGACCTAGAAGAGCGGGTATCAGAAGAATAGCGGGAAGCGGACTTGATCCGGAAAAACTTCAAGACGCCACCTACTCGGCCGACGGTATCCCGGAGGAGTAGGGAAGCGGATACCAGTCAATAATGACAAGGTAAAGAAAGATAAGGCCACTGCTCTACGGTATCCTCTATGGCCAAGAGAGGTGGAACGATAAGCATTGCCGAGGGTTCTTGGGGCGTTCGCGCCGTGTGCGTTTCATCTCCTCGATACCAGTCTCCCTAACAACAAAGCTCATAAGTGCATCTCCCCGGGACGTGCGCCGCCGAGCCACACGGCTCCTGGACAGCGCGGTGGATAGGGCGGACAGAGCGTTATTTCGACCGTGTACTTCTGTCTGTTCTTCAATTTCCCCAATCTCATTGGCCCACAATCTCGCCAGACCAGTACTTTCGTTGTGCTCCTCTTTCCGCATGCAATTCGAAGTTTGGGTGATGAAAGTACTCATGTTCAGGGAGGAGTAGGACTCGCCGTCACAGGACGAGGCGTCATGGAAGCGCGTTTCCGTGGATGGTAGGTGTTTCCATCGAACGCGTCTATGCTACTGTATGTCGTGGCTTGTCTTTTTCCTTCACATAGATCCCTCCCCACTGTATGATAATGAACATGACGAGTTCGCACATCATGGCCGCAAGTACACTACTCTCCAGGAATTAGTTTCGTGAGTCCTCAGGCACATCCAGCAGAGAGTGAACGCACAAATTGAAGCCCAGGCCCGTTGCGATCTTGTACTGTTTGGACGACTGCCCGACCCCGATCGCCACCGTGATTATTACCATCAGCTCGCAAATTGTGGTGGTAATGAGGTGAGACAGCCCCCATTTCAAGGAGCGAATCCAGAAGGCTACTTTGTAGGCTCCAAGTATGTTTTTGGGGATCGGTCCCTTCCGGGGTGGATGATCCAACGGGGGATGGGTGAATGTAAGGAGGATGAGGATTGGGAGAGGCGTGGTCAGTAGGACGGCTGAGTTGGGAAACTTCAGCTACGTCCAAGATGAGCATAACGACCCACCGAAGAGCAGGAAGAAGCCGATAGGCGATAGTGCGTGGCTAATGGAGCTACGGATGTCACAGTCAGAAGTTGGTAAGGTAGACGGAATCCCGCGAGTGGGACTTACTACGGGAGAGCGAGTCCTAGTACCGGATCTCCGCTATCTATTCCTCCCCCGGGGACCGTCCAAAAGGGCTTGAGCTGACACTTTGGATTTGCCACTATATGGACAGCATTCCATTCACACCATCCGAGAATACCAAACCCCCATTCGGTATACTTCCCCGTCGAGGCATTGGAGGGGGTCGATGACGTTTCGTTCACGGTAATCAGCCATGCGCCGCCTGGCCTGGTCTGCGCTCGGGTCACCGGATCTTTGGAATCCAAATCCAAGGGTGCTGAAGCGAAAAAGGTGTAGATGAGCAAGCAGGGGATTGCGATGGACAGGAGGAAGGTGAAGAGGTGCCACACGACGCCAAGAGACGCCCCTTGTCGGGATCTGAGCGCCATCTTCGATTGACGTCTGGGTAAGAGACCGGATACATACAGACTGGATCAGTACGTATATGCTCACCAGTATGCCTGCACAAGGAGGTGAGGTGAAAGGATGTAAGAGAGAGTTTCGAACCTCGTCAAAGGATCGCCTGCCACAGTACACTATGCCACATGGATCATTCAGACTCGCGTGTAATGACGTCGAGTGCCTGGAACTGATTGGCCCTTTTCTGAAATACGCCCTGTATAGGAATGGGATATGTAGACGAGAATAGATTCAGAGACTTGTCTACGTCGATCAATCACATAACACATCACAAAATGGCATTGGGAAAGCACGTCGACACAGATCAGCTCATTAGAGACGCAAAGGACCATCCCGTGCGAAAACATATAGGAGGACGGTGAGTTGCTCTTCGCTTGTTGAGCGACCTATCCTCTTTCTCGAATTTGGACAGCACAACTTACTCCAACTGGAATCAACAGGGTTGACCTTCATGAGCTCCCCTATGCTTCGCGATACGATGTTGACTTCGAGGTCCCAAAATACAAGATGCCCGAGAAGGGGGTAGACGGCAAGGTAGCATATCAGATACTGCATGACGAGTTGGAGCTCGGTAAGTCAACCTGCAGAATAGTGAGGTAAAGGCGCGGCTTAGAATCTCTGTCCAGATGGTAACCCCAATATGAACTTGGCCTCGTAAGTTGACTCGGACATGGTTTCTAGCAATGACTGACCAAATCAGGTTCGTCCACACGTGGGTCCCGGACGAGTGCAACAAGCTCGTCATGGAAAACATCAACAAGGTCGGTCATAATCCGCCTGCCTACCTCAGTATCATGCTCACTAGATACACCGCAGAATCTCGTCGACCAAGACGAATACCCTGCTGCCAACGATATCCACGAGCGATGTGTCGTATGTCGTCTTAGCCTCGTATTCGTGCCTCCCCTAATGGCTATCAAAAGTCCATGATCTCCAACCTGTGGCACGCACCCCCAGAGTCCAAAGCCATGGGCACAGCGACGACAGGATCCTCAGAAGCTATCATGCTTGGTGGTATGGCTTTGAAGAAGAGATGGCAGGCCAAGATGAAAGCCAAGGGAAAGAGCATCCACGAGCCCGGGCCCAACATCGTTATGGGCGCAGAAGCGCAAGTCGCCCTCGAAAAGTTTGCCCGGTACTTCGAGGTTGAGTGTCGATTGGTCCCTATCTCCAAAGAGGTACATTTCGCTTTTGTATGGGCGGAAAGATAGCTAACTGGGGTAGTCAAACTACGTCATGAACGCCAAGGAGGCCATGAAATACGTGGATGAAAATACCATCGGTGTCTTCGTGTAAGCGGTCATGATGCCCTACAGCGGCATGTCGCTTATTCCACGCTAGTATTCTCGGTTCTACCTACACTGGCGCTTTCGAGTCTGTTCAGGAGATGTCCGACGAATTGGACAAGTACGAGGCTGAGTCCGGCAACCACGTACCCATCCACGTCGATGCTGCATCGGGAGGTTTCGTAGCGTGAGTCATTCCGGTATACTTAACAGTATCATTCTAATTTTCTTCAAAAGTCCCTTCGCGTACCCGTCGTATGTTTGGGACTTCCAGATTCCAAGGGTACAAAGGTAAGCCTATCGGTAATCCCAACAATGTAGCTGCTGACTCTGCTCAGTATCAATGCTTCCGGGCACAAGTACGGAATGAGTGAGGACAGTGCCGCTTCTCCTGCGCTCGTTCTGACTCTACGCAGGTACCGTCGGTGTCGGATGGATCATCTGGCGAGGACAGGAGTACCTCCCCAAAGAGCTCGTCTTCGAGCTCCACTATTTGGGTGCTGTAAGTCAGAGTGCTCTCTACAGGCTTCGTTGCTGATCGCTCTTCAGACCGACTACTCCTTCAACCTCAACTTCAGTCGACCTGCTCATCCCATCCTGGCCCAGATGTTCAACTGTGAGCTACTCGGCAAATATTGCGGACATTTCTCACGGCTTTTCAGTCCTCAACCTCGGTTTCAGCGGCTACCGCAGAATCATGCAGAACGATTTGGCGAAAGCTCGTCTAATCTCCCGAGCGCTCGAACAGTCCGGCTACTTCACTCTCTTATCCAACGTCCATCGACCCAAGCCTCAGTCGGCCGTGACTGCGCTCACGAGCGCCGTCCACAAGATTTACGAAGGCCACGGCCCGGTCAATGAGCAAGATGCCGAGTTCTACAACGAAGGTCTTCCCGTTGTTTCGTTCAGATTCACCGATGAGATCAAGGCCAAGTATCCCAACCTGAAGCAGGCTTGGATGCAGACAGCCTTGCGAACCATCGGGTGGATCATCCCCAAGTGAGTTTGAATGGACGTGAGCTCCGCGCAAAAGGGGGATGGCTCATGAATGGCTCATAGCTACGGTCTTGCTCCCAACTGCGAGGATGTCGAGATCCTCCGAGCCGTCGTTCGAGAATCCTTGTCGGGAGACTTGGCAGGGAAGTTGGTCCAGGATATCATTGAGTGGTGAGTGCTGCAGCTTTTTATTATAAAATCATCCTAATCAGCGCAAAAGTGCCGAGAGCCTCTTGAACGATGCCGGGCCTTCGTATTCTATGTCTCAGGCCTCTGCGCAGAAGGACATGCCCAAAAAGGGTAGCATCCCAGAGAAGGACCAGGAACATATCGCCGTGAGTGTCTGTCTTATCCAACGGTACCTCGTCCCATAGGGCTAATGCCAGTCAGAACAACCAATCCACATACGCCAAGACTTGTTAAGATCGCAGCGAAGGGGAAAGGGGGAAAAGGACGATTGCTTCTTCATAATCAAAAAGATCATAGAATCTGCGCAATGTAGCTCTGCCGTGCAAGGAATGATCACTGCCGTTTGAGGAAATGATCACTGTCGGCTTTGGCCTTGAGGATAGAGCAAGCTATTGGCGGTAGGGCAATTGCGCGGCCGTTCGGAAGTTTCGGGCCGAAACGTTTCGTCTGCCTCGGCTACTCTGACCGAGCGCTCGGTCATCAAGCGCGTTTCAAGCGCGTTTCAAAGTCGTCCATTGCCCGGCAGACGCTGATGCTTCACCTCGGAGGTGGTCGCAATGACCTGTCGCCTCGGCGACGAGGTGCCGCATGCTAGGTCAGAAGATGTATAAAGGCTGACACAACTCACCGTACTGACCACCTCACCTCGCCTCACATAGCGCAACAACAACAGCAGCAACAACAACAACGAGATCAACAATGCTTCCGACCCCCAGCACCAACCACTGGCGCCATTCATACGACACTGGGGCAACATTCCGCTACCCTCAGCCAGCTGCTGGAGTTGCCGAAGCTGTTGGTGCCGCAGGTCAAGGCGGACACCTTCCTCCCCATGGACCCGGGGGTATCCACTAGTATCACCAGATGGAGTTTCCTCGAATGCGACGATTTGGACTCATGAGACGATTCGTCTGGGCAAGTGCAGGGTCTGCAGTCCGCCGTGCCGATGTTCTGACCCGCACGGTATTAGCTCGGCATCGGCGCAACCGCAGCAACATGGTACATCTACAGCCACAACCCCGAGCTGAAGCGATCCCACTGCGCCGTCAAGTCCGCCGAGCCGACCACTCCTACTCAGCAGGTTCCCCTAGTGGGAGGGTATCAGCCCCGAATCGAGCGGAACTTCCGTGTACCTCCGCCCACGATCGCCATCCCGGCCGTGGAAGCCAACGTCGCTACGCCGACGGCCATGGACGATATTCCCCAGGACCGAAGACATCACTGGGGATGGAGAGCCGCTCGGGAGCGAAGACACCGGGCCAAGGAAGAAGCCAGAGCAGGGGAGCCGGCCGCCGAGCAAGTGCAAATGAACGACAGCGCGAAGATACGAGAAGCCGTCGAGCACCTGCTCAGAGAAAAGATGGGGGAAGCCAAGGACGCCCAGATGAAGGCCAACGAGGCCGTAAGTCCCCTTGTCGTGACATCATCGAGCAAGACAAGCTGACGCCTCCTCTAATCTAGGCGAGAGAATACGCCAGAGAGAAACTGGAGACGTTGAGTCAGGCTCTGGAAACTCTGAGACAGGTGAGCCCGACTGTCGGGCATACATATTTCTTATCGGCCCTGATCAAGTCTTTCCCCTGAGTAGTCCCTCGACCAGGAGTCTAAAGACCTTAGGGCTACTGACAAGAAGCTCGTCTGAAATTTTATAGGACATTACAGTGTGATATGCTCGTCATGGATTGAGACTGGGATGGAATTTTGTGATATCGCTGTCATCCGTGACAAAAAATGCTAGCAGACCTTGCGCAAAAGTGCATCCAAGCTGCCGGACCATCGGAACAGTCCACTAGTATACAATCGCCCCATGCTAAGTTTGGCCAATCGTACTTGCTCTATCCCCAGTTTGCAGAATTAGAGACTTCCAGCTTTGCGACTGATAAAGAGATGGCTACGCAAAGCAAAGCTCGCCTGAGACCGGCGCGTCAATCAGCCACTGCCCGCTCCTTACGCCTTGACATTGTCATTAGAGATCATTTGCATAGCGCAGACAACTGGTCCGGGATCACTCTCTTTCTCACGCGCCATAGACAAAAAGGGGGAAATAAAACAAGTTGAACACATTATATGACAAGGGGCAAAATCGCACCGTTGACGAGAGAGCCATGTGAGAGAAGGTATATACAGACGTGCAGGGTGGGATAGGGCCGAAAGGGTGATATTTTATGTACAGTACACACGGAGGTGCTTTCGAGGGGTCGAATGGTGGAGAAGAAGCCTGAGGAGTCAGGCGAGACAAGAAGGCGGAGGATAGATTCCGATGTTACGACTCGGCTGTAGGATCTTGCAACGTCCAGCCGTCGTCTCCGCCTCCAAAGTTGGCTGTTGCCCACTGACGATGTATCTGTCTCAGCGCCGTACCGGTAGTTTTGGGAAACGGAGTAACTCACATCGAAATCAAAAGTTCCGGCATCTTCGTAGTTGATGCTCATGGTTGCAGACATCGGTGGACCGGAATCGACACCATTGGTAAAGTTGGCCAAAGAAGCGAAGAAGTCCTCGTCCAATGGGGGTATGTCTTGGTTCGGCACCTTCCCTTCCGACTCTTGCACCAGTTCCAGATTAGTCGGCGGCAATTGAAAGATCTGGGATTGCGAGGATCCTGGCGCCGAAGAGGGCGCCGTAAAGGCATTGGTCGGCGTCGCGGTCATGGTGAAGCCGGATTGTGAAGTGTCGGGGGGCGATTGAGGATCACTCTGGTCAGATGGTACCCGAGCCTTTGGTGCCTATCCATTTGTTAGCTGGTCTAATCTAGAACAGAATCACTGCTCACCTTGCCACCTTTGCCCTTGCCTCCCACCGGCGTCTTCCCACCGACCTTTTTGTGAGACACTTTCCTCTTTGCTGCAGGAGCACTGGTAGGTGTGATCTGTTCTCCTCCTTCCAGCGTCATCTCGGAATCTAACGAAAGCGTATTCGCCAGTCTCCCTCTGCCCTTCCCCTTCGCCGACGTGGGTCGCTGAGAGACGTGGCCATTAACAGACACTCCAGGAGGATCGAACGAGAGCGGTGACGGCGCCGTCATTTCCGCTGGAGACATTCCCGTCATATTCGCGGGCGAATTAGCTACTTGCTGACGAGCATAATTCGCCTGAGTTTGCGCGTAGAGGCGCTCGGCTTCGGTCGTTGGACGCTGGTAGGTCTGCAGCATCGATTTATAAGCATCTTCATAGAACTTGAGGTCTGGAAGTGTGTTACTGACTTGAGAGCCGTTTCGCGCTGGCTGGGGTACTCCTGGAGCGGCCATTGGCTCAGATCGATTGCCGACTCGATTGGCAATTTCCATCACCTGTCGCTGATGCTCCTCTGGCGCTACCTCTGGATGAGCGCGGAAATATTTTTACCGAACCCCAGCGAGCTTACTTGGTCGTTTCCCAGAGACCTTGGCCCTTTTACTCGGTCCGTCCACTGGTGACACGTCCGCTTGACGTTTGCTCGACAAGCCACTATCAGTTGACGGTGATGCGCTGTCGTTCTGCTGAATCATTTGTTGCGAAACAGGATGGAATTGTCGAGCTTGTCCGTTTGGAGTCACCGAACGGAATGTCCCATTCTGTTGACCCGCAAAAGACTGTTGCCGGAGGGTCTGTTGTTGCATGGCTTGATGGGCCTGCAACTGTTGCTGATGGCTCACGTATTCGTCGTGAGTCATCTGGACCTGCTGCCCGTTGGGTAGCATGATTAGATGACGCTGAAGAGCGGGATTGTAGTGCTGCACAATCAGCGTACGTCTCGATCGTCGACTCACGTTCGGCGGAGCCCTTCCGTTCTGGCCCTGAACACCATTCCTCCTCGCAGCCTCTTGTTGAGCATCGATCTGCGCCTGTTGATGCTTTCTCATCTCTTCGGCCTGTTGGAATGTAGCTGTGACAGCAGTCGGAGGTCCGGCGGAGGCATCGATCTGGCTTGGCAGTCCGTTTTCCGTCGCGATTGGATGCGCTTGAGGGTTGCCCGACTGACCGTTCTGGTCAACGGAAGAAGCTCGTACGGCGGACATTGGGGAAGAGACGGCGATTCTCGCAGCCATAGCCGAAGACGGCGGAGCACTCCCATTGACGGCGGGTGGAGTCCGCTGTTTCTGGAGCTTGGCTTTCAGTAACCCTCGACGAGCCAAACGTAAGCTCTCCTCAAAGACCGTATACCACTGACAATGGAGTCAGATATAGGCATTGGGTGACTGGGAGGACTGACCGAATACAGATAACCGAGGTCTTTTTCCTCCACCGCCTCTTGCTTGATCTTCTCGCCAGGAGATGGAGAAGGTTTGATCTCGGGCGAAGACCGCTTTTCGGGACTCATCGCAGTGTTGACTTCGCTCTTCTTGAGGAGAGAGGTCGGACTGTCATTTTCCCCGCCCCCGGACCCGCCAAATATCGATCCATCCGAACTCGACGATCCGAGCTTTATGACTGGAGAGTCGCCAAGTGTCGGCGATGACATCTCGGGAGAAGTACCAGCTGGCTCAGCGTCAAGCTTGATTGGAGATTTCTGTTTGATCGGCGAAGAGATTTTGGCTGGAGAGGTTCCTGCAGGTGTTTGCAAGTCGACGGAGATGTCTCCCGACATCGACGAGACGACGGTACCATCTGCAGGAGCGGAACTCTCGCCGACTTCAGTCACGGGCTGGTCGGCGAGTGCCTTGACGGGTGATTTTGGTGAATTCTTGGTTGATTGCTGGAGAAGAACGTCATGGAGCGCGGTAGCAGCACTTGTGTATCCGGCTCTCGTGAGACTGCCTAGACGTCAGTGCGGTTTCCAGACCGCACACTTATCACTTTACTACTCACTATTCCACAATCAACTCGTTGAACTTCCTTTGCTGTTCCTCTCCTCCTTCACTTTGCACCTTGACCTTTCTCGCCTCCTCCTCCTCCTTCTTTACCGCATTCAACCTGGCTTGGGCTTGCTCGATATGCCTTTGAAGTCTGGTGGACATGGACTCCCTCTTCCTAGCTTTCGCAACCGCCGATAGCTTCACCTCGCGCTTCGCGGGTGTCGGATGCGCCTTCGTGAACTTCGACTTGAGGCCAGCCGCAGGTTGAGGTGGATTGGCAGTATTGTCGATGGGAAGCAAGGAAGGAAGTGTAGAAGCTCGAGCGGGAAGGATGGCTGTCGAGTTACCCGTCGAAGGCATGGCGGATGTTGAAGCTTGCATAGGCTGTGCAGTGGACGGATGAGGCGGACGGAGATGTGGGGGTATCGGCGAAGCGCTTCGAGATGCGACAGCAGAGTTGTTTCGCTTCATCGGAGGAGGAACCTGGAGCATTGCAGGTGATTGGCCAGTCACCTGAGTCTGCAACGGAGGACGAGCCACGGGAGGTTGAGATGCTCGTTGACCGAGTTGTTGTTGAGCCAGATGTTGTTGATATTGCTGCTGCTGTTGTTGTTGCAGCAAGTGATGCTGTTGCTGTGCGAATTGAGCGTATTGGGCTTGAGTGAACTGGCCGTTCTGCATCGCTCGTTGCGCATTCATCTGCGCAGCGTTGAGCTGAACTGGTCGACCCTGGGCATCGACGTATACTGGGCCCTGCTGTGTCATCATCGGACGCACACCTTGCTGGCCCATGTGCATTTGTTGTTGACCGGCATTAACCCCCAGTGCCCTCTGTCCAGCAGCTTTGTTCTGCTGCTGCTGCTGCTGCTGAAGCTGCATTTGTTGTTGACGTTGGAATTGAGCTTGGGCATCGTGAGGTTGGAGTTGCTGCTGTTGGAGTTGCTGCTGTTGTTGGTGCTGTATGAAGAGCCGGGTCTCCTCGGTGATATTGCTAGGATCGAAACTGACCATGCGGCCGTTCATCATAGCCATCTGGTGATGTGCCGCAGCTTCGTGAGATTGCGATGGCATGCCGGGATGTTGCATCGACGGCGTGTGGGGGAGGGAAGGCTGCTGTATCTGCGTTCCCGTTACATGAGCCAAAGCCAAGACTAGGTACGCCCACTTACCATGACAGCCCTCTGTGCGCCCTGCTGCATCATGCTAGCAGGGGCGTATAACTATTATCTTGTCGGAGGTGGAAGCTGTCGTAGAGATATTGGGATCAGATATCCAGATCGAAAAATCTAAAATCCATGTCATCAGTGGCTGACCATACTGGGCTACATGCGCTCCGGGACCACCGCGATCCGCAACTACCTCGACAACATGCTGCCGGTGAACAGACCAGCTTGTTGCGCGCAGGATCGTTCGTATCCAGTACAGCATTGACAACTCACCTCGCACGCCTGAGACCCGTTCTCCACCCAGTGTGTATGCAACCGTGCGTTTGTTGACCGGTCGCTTTGGGCTGTGGACAGATGCGCGGGCGAGCGAGGCGGATAGCAAGAGAGGCAGAGCGTATAGCAGGAAGTACGAGGGATCTGCAAGACACCGCTGGGGTGAAAGGGTCAGCCCAAGACATCAAAGGAAGGCAAATACCGCCTCTCCGCTCAGCACTTGTCGTGAGGGACGGTCCGGTGAGGGAATGACCGGGAGTCTCCCTCGACCGATCCATAGAGCAAGAGACTTACGAGTTGAGCTCCCGCGCTGGGGATCTTCGAGCTGGGACTAGGATGATGCCAGCAGGTGCGATTCTGATTTTCGGGGTAGAACGGCGAGACGAGTCTATGACCAGATGCGGAAGGGATCAAAGGCAGGCAGCTCCAAGTCGGCCTCGAGCGGGTTTTCGAGCGGTAGTTTGTATTTCCTTGAGGGGATCACTATCGAAGCCGGAGATGTTGAGGGCGATTGCTCGACAAGAACAGAGAGATATTGCGCATAAAGCAAGTGGAAGAATCCAAGTTGCAAGAAAAGATCACCAGCACGCGTTAGGAAGATCGGAACCAAATTCCGCCACATCCATCAGCCTTGTTCGGCTAAATCCACTGGATGACCGTACATCGATGGTGAATGGGCTGGGCAGTGCTTGTAGGAGGTGGGATGCGCAAGGACAGGGGCAAGCAGTCTTCCATCTACAGCTGAAATTATGCCGCCTTTGCTGGAGAAACGACGGACAGAAGTTACTGGTGGATCGGTGGGGTTCCTCTCTGCAACTACTGCCACAACGTAGGTTGTAAAAGACTGTCTGCTGGAAATTGTGTACCGGTCATCATCTAGCAGGAGGAGGAGTCGTGGTCGATCAGCCGGATTCTCTCCCGCAAGGCCATGTGCAAGGTCCCCCAGAGGAATTCAGGAGCAGAACGATACCTGGTTACAATGCATGCAAGTATTCCCGAGCAGCATTTAAGCAGCGGTGCCACCAGCCGCAGTTGGCGGAACCGACTGAGTAGAGACCCGCCTACTTCGGGATTTGACCCAGCTGTCCTCATGACCATGTCTGATCACATTTGATAAAGTCTGCCACATCATCCTTGACCTCTCTTGCTTCAGGAACAATCTTAGGTTCTTCTACAGTACGCGATTACTGGATACGATGACTGGTCTATCACATCCCGGCCGTTGATGCCTCGTCCATCATCGCGAGCAGGAAAGACCAGATTGGTCACAAACCGCATATCGCATGAATTATATCTAATTATCACCAACAACCGTGCCCACTACCTACGCCTCCGCTAGCCCTTGAACAGGTGGACTTCCTCGTCCCACGCACAACTAGCCACCAGACCGTCCTCGAACAGAGCCCAGCTGACGCCCATCACGAACTCGGAATGTTCTGTGTGCCGTATGCGTTCTCTCGGCGACGGCGGATTGGTTGACCATCTGCTAGCGTCTCAGTCTCACGACAACCAAAAGGGTGTCCGCTTCAAGGAGGAGAAAAAGGAGCCAGTACTCACGTCCTACAGGTCATATCATAAGATGTCGACACTATCCTATCCGCATGATGGTTCGACCATCTTTGACTCCGACGTCAGCGCATAACTTTGGTGGCATTGGATGATGGACGCCTCACTGGACTTTGCGTATCGTCAGATCGTGACCTGCGAACTCTACCAAGCATTTATCCGGTCGCCGTATATCCCACACGCGTATACTGCGATCTTTACCGCCCGTGACGATTTGGCCTTGAACATACTTGTTCCAGTCGCACGAAAGCACTTCGGTCTGACTGGCGGTGACACTGACCGCAATTGATCCGGGGTGCGTTCGAGTATCGTGGAGCAGAAGCTGGCCGAGGGACGTCACGGTCGAAAGGGTTGATGGGGAGTGCGGGGAGAAGACAGAGGCATAGAGCTGTACTGGCGATTGCGAATGGGCAGAATTGCCTGCCGAAGTGAGGGTGGGGATGGTCAGAAGCGCCGTCGCGCGCGGTATTGTCCACTGCCGAGCATCTCGTCAGGCAACGCAATCTACTTTAGCGGGATACAACTTGCGATCTTGATGCAACCATCCCAAGAACAGGTGACAAATTTGTCCTTTTCGATATTGTTCCAGTCGACACTCATGATCTCGGCCGAATGCTCGTGCCAAGCTTTCACAGGCAGGCCCTACGATCATCTCTCGTGAGCCTAGTCAACGGTGCGATGAGTTGGTTCGTGATCGTAACCCACTTCCAAGGTCGTATCAAACAGCTTCACCGATCCATTCCCACACGCCGCAACCACCTGATTCCTATTCACACACACATATCAGTACTAGAAGCTCCACTCGACAGATCACTTACTCATGACTCTCGTTCCAAGCGACATCATACACGCAGTCCTGGGTATCGAAGCTATAGCATAGATATCTCGGCGACTTTCCGCATTCTGGCATCATACAGAACGTACTGCTTGGCTACTCGAAGTCCTCCCGCACCATACTGCAGAATATGCAATCGCCCATTGCCCACCAGGCCAAAGTTTGCGCCAGAAGCGACCGCGAGTCGGTCCTCGAAGAACGGCGAGAAGGCTACAGAATGGTGTGAGAAGTTTGGGGTCTTCAAGCGAAGGATCTGGGGTGGGCGACTCATCATGCGCCCTGCGTGAGATGTAGCTTGTGTGAGGTCTTGCCGTGAAGGGTGGATATGCTGGAACGGAGATGGTCAACGGTCAATGATCGACAGACCGGCTGTGCAGAGAAGCCGAGGTGAGAATTGCTCCCGCTCTCGAGCGGATTGGTCTGCGGAGCGAATTGTTGATACTGCGAGCACGACTTGTCGCACTTCTCTATTTCGGTAGCCGCCAGACATCCCATGCATCCCTCTATCGGTCCAACTACATACTCAGAGCCTGCATATTCCTCTCAAGACCCTTGCTCAACTCTCGCGGGTTTCCTGCAGCTCCTGCGAACGCCTCCAAGAATACCTCATCCGTAGCTGTAGAGCGGTCTCCATCAGCACATCTTTCAAGCGAGACACATCGCTGGTACTCACACTTCCTCGCCCAACCCTTCTTCGACCAGATCTCAAACAGCCCGGCGGCTTCCTCGGGGCTCATGCCAAATGGTACGTCAACCTTTTGCAGCCCCGACGAGGCGTTCTGCAAATGCTGGGGTTCGAGTTTGGTGTAGGGTGTCAAGGGGTGTGGTGTGGGAAGAGAGAGGCCAGAGAGGAGTTCCGCTGGTAGGGGTGTGGTAAGCGAAACCGCTGTGACAAGCGCCCCTCGAGACTATATTGGTTGGTCAGTGCTGATCGCGACGGGCATTCAGGGGGACGCACAAAAGACTTCTCGGCAGACAGGTACTCCAACATCAGACGGGGGACCGAGAGGTGGTACGGCTCGAGAAGGGAGTAATCGGTTGATCGGTAGGCGGATTTGCGGAACAGCGCATCCACTCCGTCAATGGCGACCAGGACTGGATACCTGTTCATACCGTTATTTAAAGTTCGTAGCTCGCTAACACGGGTTTAACATACTGTGTCTGTGATGCCAGAGAGCTTATAACGACCTCCAAGACAGCGACCGAAATACTCTCGTCTCTGCCTAACTCGACGACTTCGAGGAGCTTTGCTCCCTTCGATATTGATCTGCCGTTGGCAAAATCGATCTTGTCCGAGATCGGGATCCGCGACAGAGCTTCAGCGTTTACCGCGAGGATCTTGGAGAGAAGGAGCGACGATAAAGCGGGTTGGTGGAATGTTTGCGAATCAGCGTCATATGCGTATGGGGACGACGAGGATGTCCATTCGGCAGCTGCATGACATATCAGTCTATAGTTGCCTACAATGATATTGAGACATACCAGAGGGAATGTAGAGGACGATCCAGTTGGACTCTAGTGCGTACGCAACACTCTGCAATAATAGCATGCTCTTCCCGCTACCCTTCTCCCCATCTGTTCAAGTACGTCAGACTGCCTACGATCTGATGTTCGGATATCACTGACTGAGGAGATACCGCGCATCCTTGCTCGAAGCCGACTTCGCTCTTTCGAGTGTTTTGGCGAGATCGACGGTGGACTGACGAACGACGGAAGCGCAGGCGGGATTCCCTCCAGACGAGAGCTGAAGATTTTGTCAGCCACTTCATCAGGGATGCAACGTCCAGAAACCAGCAACTCACCTCTTGCTCCAACTTCCGCGACAGACCGAAACTCTTCAATTGCGTGAATGTCTTTCGAGGGAACACCGTAGGTTTCCCGACATGTTTCGAGTTGAACGTTTCCTATCATCCCGGTCAGAAGCTTGTTCGCATAATAGCCCGAGTAGCTTACAGGGTGAAGCTCCACTAAATCAGAGAGGTCCGCAACGTCGACCGCCAATGACGATCTCAAGGTGATTCGACCCGTCTACACCATTACTGGATCAGCCGTGGCCCCTCTCCCGACATGGACTTGACTGACATCGGTCTTTGTAGCTCCTTGCGTGGCACTCTTGCCCTTATTGAAGCTTCCACCCTGTTTCTTCTTGAGCGCTGGTTTCGCTGTACAATAGTCTTCAACACCCCGCCCATCCAGTCGGGAACGATCACGTACCAGACTTTGATTTTGCGGCCGCGGACGCCGGGAGAGTCGTCGCAAAAGCTCTCGATGACGATGCTATCGGAGCTGCGAGCTTTGTGGGTGCATACCTCGTGATGAGACTCATGCTTGCTGGTTGGAGAGGTGGACGATCTATCGATAGCTAGATAGCTTACCTCGACATTTCTGGATAAACTCGCCATAATAGCCTCCTGATAATCCCATGAAAAGTATCACGTCCATCTTTTTTTCCTCCACTTCGAGCCTCCGCTTCCACATTTTTGGGAATGGCATCATTAGTACAGTCAAGCAACAGATAAAAGATGGCGCCAGTACCGAAAGCATCCTCGTCAAAATCCGCGCCCAAGCCTAAACCCTACGACAAGGGCAAGGGCAAGGCCGTTGACCGTGGGGCGCCCGCGACCTTGTCGCAGAAATCACGAAAGGGAAAGAAGGCATGGAGGAAGAATATCGATGTTCGGGATGAGGAGGAGGCGCTGGAGAAGGCCAGAGAAGAAGAGCGGCTGACTGGGTGGGTTGCTTGGGTGGCACACAAAGGTTCGCCATGCTGATGGTGTCTGCAGAGGCAAATTTTCTGGCAAAGCGGACGGAGAATTGTTCACCATCGATACGACGGGTGATGTGCAAGGTGTGCCATCTCAAACATTTGAGCTTGTCAAGATTGCTAACGAACGAACCCAGTGGCGAAGCGCCTGCGAAAAGCTGCGAAACCTCTCCGATCGCTCGCAGTCCTCGACGAGCGCTCTGCCATTCCCTCCCTGACGTCGAAACCCCAAGTCTCATTCGCTGCGAAGCAGACCAAGCTGTCGTATCTCGAAAAGGAGCGACTGCGTCGTATCGCGCGCAAAAACCTCGTGGCGGAGGACGGGTCCGGGATGGGCAGTGCGACGCTCTCGAAGCTCGAGTCGGCGGATCTGCACGATGCGTGGACGGCCAAGGAGAAGATCATTCTCGCCGAGGGCGGGTTCGGGCAAGAGGGCATGAACACGGTCAAGCCGAAAGTGCCGATCACGATCCAGCGTCAGCGGGATATCCATTTCGAGGAGCAGGTCGCCAAAAAGCGGAACGAGGATCTGCCGACGGGCGGGACGAGTTACAACCCGACGGTGGAATCGCATCAGGCGCTGCTGGACCTCGCGGTCGAGGAGGAGCTGGTTCGATTGGCCCAGGAGGAGAAGGACGCCGAGC
Organism: Tremellales sp. Uapishka_1; assembly: GCA_035521475.1. Taxonomy (NCBI): domain Eukaryota; kingdom Fungi; phylum Basidiomycota; class Tremellomycetes; order Tremellales; species Tremellales sp. Uapishka_1. The sequence goes on along the minus strand of JASZXS010000165.1, from coordinate 960 downwards.
GGATCAGAGAGCTCGGCGAGGTCGTGATCGCGCGAAGGAACGCCCGGATCGCAGGTGACGAAATGACCATCGGCGAAGGCGAGGACGACGACGACGAAGGAGACGTAGACGGGGAAACTGTCGAGGAACGCAAAGTGAAGATACACAAGCGAAAAACACAGGCGCAGCGAAATAAGAAACTCCGAGCGAGGGAGAACAACCGGTTGGAGAAGATCGAAAAGACAAACAAGACCCTCTTGAAGGCGATCGCCTCGGTACCAACACTGAAAAAGAGCGTCGAAGAGAAGGTCAGGGCAGAGGAAGAACGTCGTCGGATCCGGGCGCTGGCCAAGACGCAGCGCGAGCGCAGGGGGCTCGAGGGCGGAGAGAAGGTCGGAAAACACAGGATGAAGAAGGAGCAGGTCACCGTCCAGCTGGGCGAGGATCTCGCCGAGAGTCTTCGACAGGTCAAGGTGGGTCTTTGACGCCTGGACGACAGGGAACCTGATACACTTTCCATAGCCCGAGGGCAACCTGTTCAAAGATCGATTCCTGACGCTACAGAAGAAGGCGCTTATCGAGCCTAGGGTTCCGCAACTGTGAGTCTGATACCCAACCCGGCGTGTCAGGAAGTTTCAAGCTGACCCCACGCTCGCCAGACCCAAGCGACGAGCCGGGAAGACCAAGGAGTACGAAAAGCACGCCTGGAAGCGATTTGTGTAGCGCTCTTTACCCACTTTTTACGTGCATTGTCCATGTATATTCAGTCAATATACCCCATTCCATGCATGCTATATACAGGTACTTGTAAAGAAACAATGCAAGAACAGGAAACGTATACCCATGAACGCCTGTCGCGAGGCCTGATCCTACCCCTTCGGTTTCTGCTCCGCCGATACTGACGAGGGCGCGGGCGTCGGCGTCGTCTCGTGGTCGCCTTGCCCCTCCCACCCCGCCAGCAGATCCTGCAGTTCCTGACTC